>BPTQ01008367.1:0-26367 GCA_019973895.1 Chrysanthemum seticuspe
CTTTGTCCCGTGATGGTTGACTACCATTTGGCAGATCGTCTAAGGTAGTGCTTGTACTGCTGCTTTCTTCAACTGAAAGTCCCCAGTGCCATGACTCCTCAGAGCCTATGAAAAGATCCAGGAAACCATATACAAAAGGCCCCTTAGAAGGCCTGTCACTTGAAACTGCAACAGTCTTTCGAGGTAACTGACAAATTAAAAGGACAACAGCAACCAAAATGATACTGATTACAGAATAGTTGATGAATATTAATTGCATGAACACACTACATCATGCCTGAGCATACAAAATCATAGAAACCATCCAGGAAACAGTATATGTGTCATTAACTCACTGGCTAGCGCCTTGCAATAAATAAAGCATTGGCTAGCAGATGGATTAATATCTTTTACACTTTTACAAACAATTGTGTCTTCCCCGTGTGTCTAACCTTTTAAAGCTAGTAATTAAGATAAATTAGCTAATTCATATGTTTAGGAGCACTGTTAAATCAAGTATGCTTGTTGTCACAGGTTTATTCACGTCTAATTTTGATAAGCCACATGGATTCTCATAATGATATCATCATCAATATAATTTATTTATGTGGTTATAGTAAAGCTGAACTTCCTATAGCAAGGCTTTCTTAGTCTCACATAAGATTTTTCAAATAAAAACTTTATGATTAATTTCAATAAGTTCTCATGCACCATCTCACTTGTGTACCCCAACAAAAATGGTGTCACTGAATTTTAGGGAAATGTAATATGATTGAAGCCGTCACAACTTCATAAATTCGTGTAAAAGAAATTACTTTTCTACAAGAATCTATCATCAACCATATGCCTTAAACCAATCATACACATTAACAAACACTGAAATCTAAGGTTGAGATGTTGATCATACATGTTAGCCACACATGGCACTTAAAACCATTGATGTCATTGCTAGTGCTTATATCAGTTCCATTTTGTGAACGTAAGAACTTCTGTGTGAGTTTGTTAAAAACTGGCAATCCACAAACTCATATGAATAACAAATGGCAATTATACTTACATGTGGTTGCTCCAATGGGGCAACTTCAGACAAGAATTCTTGTGCAGCCTCTACCAAGTTATAAATCATCACCCGTCCTTCTCGGGCATTTAAATTAGCCTGCATATACAATCAGTTGCTTTCTTACTAACCAACAATGATACAATTTGAGACAAAGACACGTTATTTAATGTCTTATCCATATAGTGTTGGTGATTTTAGTGTCATCAGCTATTTTAAGTAATCGTGATTTACTAGAGACCAATGGGATTTCACATTAAGCTTGTATACGGGTTAGGAGGTGTGGGGTGCACACTCATTTGAGCTAGTATGTTTCCGACCATGACAAGTTGCAGGGTTCAAGGGGTAGCGCCCATGGTTGGGGTCCCAATAGAGATTTCGTGTAACCCAGACAAACTACCATCTGTTAATAACTGTTTTGGTCTCATTGCAACTTAAGAAAAACAACAATTCTATTTGTTTTTGCTGCCTTTTTTGCCTAGAATCAGAGTGCATTGATTGCCTTATCCCAATAGAGATTCCGTACAACCCAGGCAATTAGGATTGAAATACTTTATTTTGGAAGGTGGACTATACACAATTCGGTCAATTATCTACGATTATCATCGCACCATAACCCCAATTTCTTACATATAGTGTACAAAAGTTATAAAACTAAAGTGTCGGAAAAAAAAAAGCATCAGATAACAAATTCATGTATGGTTATTAAGAGGAACAAAAAGAAATTCTTACTTGATCATAAAGCAGGGACAAAAGATTATCCGCATCAGATTTTGATAGCCCTTTTTCCAATTCTATCTGCAGCTTTGGACACTTGTATGGATATCCATCTAAGAACCTAATAACCATGAGAAAATCATGAGAAACAACCATGGGTTTAAAGTTTAATCACAGGTCCACATCATGACAAAATAGCAATAAATTACAACAAAGTAACCTTATTGAAAGAAGAGCAGAAACATCTAAATCTTCGTAACCTGAATCCTGCGAGTACGGCCTGCAAATTCATTTCATGATAAGTTAAAGAAACATGACGATTGGCATGGAGTTGATTAGCTAGTTTTAAAAACATACAAACCTTAGCTTTATCTTTATTCGATTCTCTGAAATAACATCGCAATCTTCTTGAAATATAGCACACCTAAAAAGCAAGAATAAACCTATTTAGACAACAATGAGACAATACTTCCTGAACACCAATTCATAAGAGCAACATGAGCTATTGTTTTATTCCAAAAGAAGTAGCAACATCATTTCAAACAATTGTTAGCCTAACCATGAATCCATTATATTCTTGATTCTTCTCCCTACTCATAGTGTAGCTCGTCATAGAATCTCTTAATCCAGAATTCTATGAGCAAGGATGTTAAAGGTTTATTTGATTATTATTTGGTACGCCTTGATTTTGTATTAGTCCCACAAATACCTTCCACTAACAAGCAATTGTGGGCGCACCAATGTGATTTAAATTTCTTTGAAAACATATCTTGCATTCACTTCCTACTTGTCCAAATAAGTTACATTCACTTCTCGAAAACTTCCTACTGATGTTAGAAATCAAATATGAAAAATCGAATCACGCGATAACTTGTATATATATGACAAAACCGCATTTATAAAGGAACTCCTTAAGTATTTTTCAGTATGCTGTTATTTTATAAAAATAGGTCATCAATAAATGGCCAAAAAACCAATCATATTCAACTTAAATGCTGGTCCCATCTATTTAACGCAAAACAACTTCCTATCACGCATATCATTCTCCATTTTGTGGTCCTTACATAATTTAATGCACTCACAAACAAATCTAACATAAAAAAGTCAAATTTCATTCCATCCACAAACAATGACCTAGACACTTAAGTTTTTACAACTACATGGTTCTTAAGGGGCCGGGCCACAAAAACCTTAGCCAAACACCCCCTTATATATATCATCAATATCTAAAACATTCCAATGTAATGCTTAAAATTTAACTAAACATAACTAGAAACAAACGAAACCAATGAAAAAAAAAAAAAAAATCAGCTTACAAAGTCAAACATTTGACTTTGACTCTTTCTATAGTAAGTCGATAACAAACATATTACTGACATGCGCAGTTTAATCACATTATTCATTCATAACAACATGTCAGTCTCCAATGAACGCCTAAATATCACTCACTAAAACTACACTACAGATAATAACGTCGATATAAAAGGTCAAATGTTTTACTAGCTTAGGAGCGTAATAATTCCATAATGTTAACATATATCTATCTCGCCGTCTTAACATCACAATCAAAGCACGAATTAGAGCGCTAGGTATCAGTGTTATAACAATGCCGGTGTTGTCACCGTTTCGCCTCCAGCGTCGTTTTTTCAGTTGCATCTCACCGCTATGTGTGTGTTTTACTCGTCTAGTTTGTTAAAATGAGGTTCGACCTTATGCTGAAGTGGCACCTACTTTTTATAACAATGTCACCAGACTCAATGCTGCTCATTCTTATAACAATGCCGGTGTTGTCACGGTTTTAACTACGGCTTCGCTTTCGCCATTGCGTTATGTGATCATAAAATGTGATTCTGTGTTATGCTGACGTGGCACGTACTTTTCATAACTACTAACAGTAAAGTCAATGTAAAAAGTCAAACACCTGACTCTGACTAATTCTAGGGCTTAAATCTCTAATTAAACATATATCTAGCTCGCCGTCTTAACAACACAATCAAAGCACGAATTAGAGCGCTAGGTATCAGTGTTATAACAATGCCGGTGTTGTCACCGTTTCGCCTCCAGCGTCGTTTTTTCAGTTGCATCTCACCGCTATGTGTGTGTTTTACTCGTCTAGTTTGTTAAAATGAGGTTCGACCTTATGCTGAAGTGGCACCTACTTTTTATAACAATGTCACCAGACTCAATGCTGCTCATTCTTATAACAATGCCGGTGTTGTCACGGTTTTAACTACGGCTTCGCTTTCGCCATTGCGTTATGTGATCATAAAATGTGATTCTGTGTTATGCTGACGTGGCACGTACTTTTCATAACTACTAACAGTAAAGTCAATGTAAAAAGTCAAACACCTGACTCTGACTAATTCTAGGGCTTAAATCTCTAATTAAACATATATCTATCTCGCCGTCTTAACATCACAATCAAAGCACGAATTAGAGCGCTAGGTATCAGTGTTATAACAATGCTGGCGTTGTCACCGTTTCGCCTCCAGCATCGTTTCTGCAGTTGCATCTCACCGTTATGTGTGTGTGTTTTACTTGTCTAGTATGTTAAAAATGTGGTTCGACCTTATGCTGACGTGGCACCTACTTTTTATAACAATGTCACCTCACTCAATGCTGCTCATTCTTATAACAATGCCGGCATTTCAACCACGGCTTCGTTCTGGCCTTTGCGTTATGTGATTCAGTGTTATGCTGACATGGCACATACTTTTCATAACTACTAACAATAAAGTCAACGAAAAAAGTCAAGCACGTAAGTTTGACTAATTCTAGGGCTTAAAATATCTAATTAAACAAATAATTAATTAAAATAAGAATATAGAATTATGATAATGAAATTGTTACTAACAGTGCGGTGATTTCTTCGGATAAAAGTTCGTTATCGAGGGAGGTGTGATCGGTGGCGGGAGGTCTACGCCGCCCTGTGCCACCGCGTTTCTTCTTCTTTTTCGAACTGCTGCGTCCCATTGGTTATTTGATTTTGATGTTTGGATTGTGGTTTTTAGTTATTTGAATGAATTTGGGAGTGAGTGTGATTGGTTATGAGTGACTTATGAGGAGGTTTTTGAGTGTGTGTGAGTCTAAAGACAGAGGGTTTAGCTTTATGTAACAATATTCCGAAAGGAGTGTGAAAAAAAAAAATGAAAAAACTTTTTGAAAATTCTTATATTGTATTTATACTTACTACTTTATAATGCATTTAGGCATTCTAATTTAAAATTAGAATGCTTAAAAATTCAGACTTTTTTACTTGCTTATTATGGAAAGAGTTTTTCTAACCAAAAATTAAGATAAGAAGCTCCAATCATGAGATGACATGTGTCACTTCTTAACAAACTCGAAGCCTAACTTCTAACAAACTCCAAACCTAACTCCTAACCACTAAAAATTAAGATAAAGAGCTCCAATTATAAAATGACATGTGTCATTTCTCAACTAAAAATTCTTCTTTATTTTTAAATTAAAATATCTTTTTATCTACTTATTTTTTTTTATAATCTAATTTTACCATATTTTCTAAAATTTTGTGCTCTTTAATTCAACATCCATTTTGATATATTTTTATGAGTTTTTAGTTTTTATATTTTTAATGGGTTTATTTTATTTTAATTCAAATTTTTACAACTTTAACCTTTATTTCATTTATTTCAATCAGTATAATCTTGATTCGTCAAAATCATATACTTTTGGGGTAGTGTTTGACGCGTAAGAGATTGCGAGGGTATTTCTATATGCGGGAATAATGATGTCGCGGGAAAGCTACGGGAAAGTTACGGGTAACCCAAACAAACACTTACAACTAACACATATACATTCGAAGTGTTGTGAAACGAATTCACTAAACGGGTAAGCAAACACATATAACTATACTTATCGCCGCCGCTGTGCGCGGGTACCCCGCTAGTTATAGAAGATAGAGGTCGGTGGTTGTATAAAAAAAGTTTGACAAAATTACCAAAATAGGTCAATTTTTTAAGGGTGGTCTATTTTTAAGATATTTTTCTCATTTCTTTACCAAAAGGGTCATGCTCAACTGCTCAACTGCTCGACTCCACCTCTTTTCACTTTAGGGGTTAGGTAGACAGCTTTTTTACTTTTTCTTAAATGACAAATATACCCTTTATTATATTTTTTATTAATCATCCCACCTACCCTCACCTAACTCCATCCACCACCACCGCTGCTCAACTGCTCGACTACCACTGCTCAACTGCTCGACCACCACTGCTCACCACCTTACCAGTCCATAACCACCACCACCACCGTTGCTCAACTGTTCGACTACCACTGCTCAACTCTCGACCACCACTGCTCAACCACAAAAATTATCTATACTTACAAAATTACTTATTTCATTACTCGATCCACCCATTCAATAAATCCATCTCCAACATAACTTTACTTAATTAACCACAATTTTATTTAAAAAAAAAAAAAAAAAAAAAAAAAAAAAAAAAAAAAAAACGCATCACAAATCTGAAAATAGATGTATATGAGAATCATAAAATATTGACCAAAAAAATTATCACGCATCAAAAGATTCTTCATCAACCATATGAAATGCAAGTTATTAAAGTTGACTTAAAAATCAATATTACATGAAATGTTTCGCCGGAATCTGTTGCTGCTATCGCCGGAATCATTCAGATCTGTGACCGAAACTTTTTCAACAACTAATGACTTGAACACTTCACGTAGCAAATCAAGAGAACTCGTAACCATGAGACTTTTCGAGTTTCAATTTGTGTATCATTCAGATCTGTGATCGAAATCTTTAAAAATCTCGCCGGAATCTGCTACTGCTGCTATGAGATCTCGCCGGAAATTGAACCAATTAATCTGCAAAGACATGATCAAGTAAATGAAGAGAGATGTATATAAACCACACACAAACACTCGAACCTCTCTTACAAAAAAAGAAAAGAAAAATCACAATCCCAACATCTGTAAACAAAAAAAAAAGGTATATCATCTATCAAATAACCCAAAAAAAATAAAAAAAAAAATAAGAGAATGGGTGTAGATTACTACAAGATATTAGGTGTTCTTTTACCGGAATAAAACAACGATCACGAATAATTGAAGAGAGATATTAGGCGTACAGGAAGCTTGCAAAGAGATGATCAAATAATTGAAGAGAGAGGTTATTTATATAGTGGGTATATTTGTCATTTAAGAAAAAGTAAAAAAGTTGTCTACCTAACCCCTAAAGTGTATGGACACGTGTCACAAAAGAGGTGGAGTCGAGCAGTTGAGCATGACTCTTTTGGGAAAGAGATGAGAAAAATGTCTTAAAAATGGACCACCCTTGAAAAATTGGCCTCTTTTGGTAATTTTCTCAAAAAGTTTTTGAAAAGAAGTTTTTATAATTTTAGGGATTTATATGAAATATTAATAAAGAAAAGTTGATGCACAAAATATTTAAATTGTTATAATTTTACGCATAACTAAATTCTCATACATATGCTAAGGGATAATTATTTAAAGTCACTTTATTTTGTTTACCGAGGCGTTTTATTTTAGAAATATAACATCTGCTACTTATCAATGGACATATCTGGACCGTTGGATCAAAAACACTTTTTAAGAGTAAAAAACACGGAGAGGCCATTTGTGTAAATTCAACAAACTTACTCCCACCAAATCCACCCTAGACATCTCACTTTTCACAAATTCCCTATTAAAAAAATCTCACTTTCTCTCTCTAACCAAAATAAAAAACTACCATAAAAATTTCAAATCAACCACTTTTAACCATTAAAAGCAAAAAGAAAAACACAAAAATGAAACAATCAATGCATGTAGAACCAGATCTGAGAAAAAAAAAGTTCAAAATGAACCGATTCTTACTCAAGGTGATCATACGGTGCTTCCAATTCTTTATTTAGTTGTTATTTTACTATTTTTTATGATTTTATTTATGCTTTTGTTGTTATTTATAAAGATTTTTATGTTTTTTTAGTTGTTAATTGATAGATCAATGTGATGATGGGATGATTGTGATGATTTTGTTCTTGAATCTGGATTTTATTTGTGTTTTGAAAGATATTTATGATAATTTTTATGAGGATTTTTGTGTTTTTATGATAATATGAGATATTAGAGGTTAGATCTAATTGAAAACAAGAGATATTATGATCTTTCTGTTAGCTTTGTATACATGGATGCACACCAAGTGTTTGATGAAATGTGTGAGTGAAAAGTATCATACGTGTAGTATCACTAGTGATATTTGAAGTTGAACTATGTATATGTATTATCACTAGTAATATTTGTATTATCACTTGTGAATAGTGGCGAAGCTTGGATGTCTTGTTTGAGGGGGCCAAAATTTTTTGAAAAAAAATGTGGTATTCTATATAAAAGACTATATAAAGTCATATGAAAAACGAAGTCCAAAATTAAAACTAGTAAACTATCATAAATTATACTTCTAAAAAAGCCAATATGTAACTACATTTTTGAACTCTTGAAGACTTATTATATTGGTTTACTTGGATTGTTATAAATGAAACTAACTCTACTCGAAAAAAAATTCAAGTAAATAACTACTACAATGTGAAAAGGATGTGCAAAGATTATCAACTTTGTATAATTAACTTTCCTACTAGCCACGTTTACAAAATTATAGGAAGCTACAATGAAAAATAAATGGTTAAATTCCTAAAACTAACAAAATCACTAACTGTCACCTATATTTTAGGGGGGGGGGGGGGGGCAAGACCCCTTCCTGCCCTTTATAACCTTCGCCACTGCTTGTGAAATTTTATTTATTTGACAGGTTTTTTTGTTTATTTGTTAAGCTTTATTATATGTAATGTATAGTATCACTTTTGATGTTTCATTGTTATTGTTTTATAATTATAAATAGTTTTTTTTTTTTTTTTTTTTTAAGTTTTGATGATATATTATTTACTGTGTGTTTTATCATCTTTGTTTTATATCATAATTTTGATGTTTTATGTGCTTTTTGGGATGATAATTGTGTTTTAGTTACTGATAAACTATTTATTATAGTGCAATATTACTTATCATTTAAGTTGTTAGATTAAACAACTTAAAAAGTTTGATTTTGCTTCAAACACATTATTATTTAGTGTGATTTTGCTTATTATTTAAGTTGTGATTGGATTTGTTTATTTAATGGATACATTGTGCGTATTTCAATAGGTTTTACAACAGGATTTGACAATATCTATGGTTGAATCAGCAAATTGAAGAAGTTATGGCTAAACAAAGCACAGCATCTTCATAACCAACTGAAGAAGCTCAAACACATGTTATATTACATGTACTATCACAAGTGATATCATCTGTGAAATCACATGTGATATCACCTGTGAGATATTACCTGGATATCATAAGTGATATCATACGTGATATCACATGTGATTCAACAAAAAGAAGAAGCCGACACATCTATGATGTCACCTGTGATATCAAATTCTCCTCCAAAAAATTGAACAACATTAGAATGAGATACACGACAAATTAGCAAATAAAAGTGTGGTAGTTAGTAGTTATTGATGGATTGTTATGATAATGTGATGAATGTTGTGATAATATGAGAAATCACAATAGATGTTGAGCTTGTAACATGCTACTGTTAGATTTGTAATGCATTTATTTTCTTAATTGATAGAGTGTGCATGTTTCGATAGGTTTAACACTGTATCACATGTTCCTCCATCATCACCACTGATTCAACAAATAGAATAAGTCGACATGCCTGTGATATCACAGATGATACACTTGTGATATCACCTATGATATCACAATATCACAGGTTCCTCCAAAAGCCAAACAACATGTTGCGCATTTTTTTAAGTGCAGTATAATATCACAAGTGATAAACGAGTATATATCGGTCTCTAATAATCATGACATATTAATATTTATAGATGGACGTGCTTGCGAGGCACATGATGATAAATAATCCAATATGAAACTTTATGAAGAATAGCAGCAAAGATAATTCTACATCAAGTAAACAAAAAAAAGGAGATGATGTCTGATTATGCAAAAAAGATTGCTACAAAAAATAAAGATAACTAGATAAAGAGAATGATAGATGAAACAAAGATGACTGGAAAAGGAGCAGGTGAAGCAAGAAGCAATCCTTATGTTTCTTAGTTTAAAAATGCAATGCGAGTTTGGGGTAACCTAATAAAGGTGTGCTCTATTATGTACCGAGCCACATTACATGGTGCCGGAGTTTGTATTACATTTGGGAATCACTAAGGGGATGTTTGGTACGCATGAATGGAAAGCTGAGAAAGGGAAAAGAGGTTGATTCTCATGTTTGTTTGACATAAGAATGGAAACAGAGAATTAAATTACCATTCTCATTCCTCCATTTTGTTTCTTTAAAAAAAGAGGAGAAAGGTGGAGAATGAGAATTTTAGAAGGGCTCTTTCTCTCTATCCATTCTCTAATGAATGAAAAAATCACGGACAAAAATCCACGTTTTTTATTTTATTCACGTTTTTTTTTCTTTTTTATTTTTTATTTTTTTTATTTTTTTATTTTTTTTATTGCGCGTTTTTTTTAATTCACGTTTTTTTAATTCGCGTTTTTTTCTTCGCTTCATTCGTTTTCGTCTGTTTTTATACGTTTTCATCTGTCTTCGTTCGTTTTCGTCCGTTCTCATACGTCTTCGCCCGTTTTCATACGTTTTCGTCCGTTTTCGTTCGTTTTCATACCTTTTCGTCCGTTTTCATCAGTTTTCTTTCATTTTCGTCCATTTTCATATGTTTTCGTCCGTTTTCGGACGTGTTTTTACGCTTTCATAAAAAATGTGAATAAAAAAGAAAGACAAAAAGACAAGAAAAAAAAACATGGACTTAGGTTTATCTATTAAATTTTAGATTAATCCCCACCATTAGATCAAACTAGATGGATGGTGAGGATTTGTCCCTTGGTAAACATCAAAATAAGAGTAAACATTTAAATTTTTCTCTAGTTCGTAACATGTAAAAAACCCTACAGCAGAAAATTATACAAATATTGATGTGTATATACTAGTCTTTGTAAATTGTAAATCAGGTTTTTATTTCTTATCCTCTACGTGTATATACTAGTTCGATCACGAATATTATATAGTATCCATCTTTTTTATTAGTTGTGTTTAGTGCAATGTGTAAGTTGTAGAAATATGTTTTTTTTTTGTCATTTTTATTTCATCGTAGAGATGATATAATATATTTTTATATGACAAAAAACTTGAATTATGTTTGCATAATTGTAATTATGTGACCTGATAGCGTCAAATAATCAACGTAACTAAAAAACCTGAAAAAATATATATTCATTCTTTTATGTACCAAACAAAGGAATTGATTCTTTAATCGATTCTGGCACTCTATTCTCTATTTTTGCCAAACACTAGAATCCATTCTTTTATATCAGACTCATTCTCTTTCTATGCCATTCCATTCTCCAATGCATTTCCATTCTTTGTGATTCAGTCGTACCAAACGTCCCCTAAGTGACTTGTATGATCATTTTTATGGAAAAGTATTAATATAGCATTTTATTCATTTATCACATGTGTACTCTTAGCATTTTGTGTTACAATAAATGTTTCATATCACAAGAGATATAACACTGCATATTACATATACAAAATATGTATAAAAAAAAGAAAAAAATTACAAAAATAAAAAACTTGACATATTCTGAAAATCAAAGAAAGTGTTACATCAAAGTTAACAGAATATCACAAGTGATATAAACATCAAAATCAAAACCAAGGGGTTGTTTGTTTTCCTCTTAATGAAGCAACTCAGAGGCTCCTCTAATTCGGTCAAAAGTCCAATTGTTTGATAAACAAAAAAGTAGCCCTCTTAATTGAATGATATCAACAAAATCGTTCAGCGTCATCCAAATGCAAAACCATTTAGCATGTGACTTGTTTCCCTGATTGCCCCCACCAACACCTTTTCATCTTTTTTTTTTCAAATTTAATAGTAATAAATTATCATGTGAACCACATTGATCGATGTACTCATTTATTAATTTGTATACCTTTTTTCATTTAGTTGTTTTATTTTTGATGTTAAATTAATGAATTTATAAATTAAGGACATCTAATCAGTATTAATAAAAAATAAAAGGTATACTCGTATTTGTATAAGTCTATGTTTTAATTGTTTATGATATGTTTTGTTTTTTCATATTAAATTAAATTTAAACATTTTTTAAAAATGAAATTTATTTAAACTAAAGTTGTACATGTATCATTCATTTTCTATTAGATTAAACATAAGGATTAAATTGTAACTTCTCATCATTCAAATCATTTATTCAGAAAAGCTATCAAACAACATGTTTTGATTCAGAATCAAATTCATTCAGAGTGAAAGAATCATTCAGAGATGAGAGCCATTCAGCGCAAAATCATTCAGTTTTATCAAACAGCCCCCAAGTGTTGCATCATTTTTAACAGAATATCACAAGTGATACCAGATACAAAAAACAAGTAAAAACAAGTAAATACATAAATGATGTAAACATTTCATCATTTTCATGCTTTATCACAAGTGATAAAATGTCAAAATATTTCATAAACTCACAAAGACCTTATAAAAATTAACTTCAACTATATATCGCAAAAGATACATAATAACTAATTTATGACAAAGACGGGGCTTGGAACCATGAAGCTCAACTGCAATTGCTTTTCGCATAGCACCATCTGGACCAGTTACAATAATATTCGGATAACGCACAAAAGCTTTCTTGAATGCTTGGAGTAACCATACACAAGATTCAGTAGTTTCGTTCATAAGCAGACCAGAACCAACAATAACACATCTCCTGTGATTGGCAATTGCAGTAAAAGGCATAAAAACCATCATGTACCTGCAAAGAGAAATATCTCAGGTGATATTATATACAAAATGTTAAAAAAATCAATGAAATCTCACATGAGATAATACAAATTAACAAGCATACTTGTTTGTTTTGTATGTGGCATAAAAAGAGACGATATCACCAAACTATTTGTGATTGCAATTTGCAAAAAAACGGCTCCATGAAATGAAAGAATCAACAACAACTGCAATTGTGGTTCAAAAAAGCACAACAACTCCACAAAACAAATTGAAGAAGCTTAAACAACTTTGACATCGCCTGTGATATCATAAGATCCTCCATTACTACAACTAATTCAACAAAATAAAAGAAAGCTGACATGCCTGTGATATCACTTGTGATATCACATTTGATATCACATGTGATACAACTAAGAAACCAGCAATACAGAAAAGCAAAATAAAGAAAAGCGTAACCTTAAGTACAACACACTGGGTCTTCTTATCTTCTGCAATTAACTGAATTACATGATTCCAAACAGGGTTTAAGTTTTAATCAACAACCTTTCTTTTGAACTTTTCAAGTGACCGAATATATGCAATCACATAAGGATAAGACTTCCCAATCATTTCCATGTTTTTCAAATTATTTGCCTTCACGATTGTTAAGATAAGTAGTCCTTGTGGCTTAAGCTCTAGGTGATTGCGCAATTATCGAACAATACATCAAATTTGCATCACCTCATATATAGAGTCATGGAGAAAGCAAAATACAAAATGCACCAAAATAATTCAAAAGGAGACAATTCAAAAAAATGAAAATAAGCATCAACTAATGCAACATGGGATATGATTACTCATTTACAATAACTACAGTGCGCTTTGATTAATTCCCTAAAGCTTGTTTATTCAAATAAATGTTTTTGTTTGGTTAAATATATGAAATGATGGACAAACAAGAACATGTGATTGCTTCTCAACTTGTACATCCCTCTTTTAGGGATTTTGTCAAACACCTTCCATGCATCAAATTTCCATTATTTCACCTATCCCAAAATGATATCATACTAAAACCTAATGCTACTCACAATATAAAACATAAAGTAAAAGTATCAAACAACAAAATTTCACAAGTGATAATACAAATATCACTAGTGATAATATACATACTAGGCGAGTACCCGTGCCTAGCGGCATCGGTTTCTAGCGGCAGACAATTAACGATATGCAATATTGTGGTAAGTGTTTCGTATAACGTTCAAAATAGAACGTGAAAAGATCAAAATATAATTACAAACGGTTGTAACATGTGATAATTCAACTCTAGCGAAAATTCTTAACATGTATCAAACGACATATAAAAATATTGAATGAAACTTAAAATAAAACATTACATCAATTATAAAATATTAACTAACAACACACATTACTCGTTGCGTAAACTTCTTGATACACGACATTTGAGGTATAGATTCCTGCTTGACGGAACTCTTTGACTGGTTTAACCAATACCTTTGTTGTTCTACGAGATATCCCTCTAGACAATGCTACATAAAGCTGGCCATGAGAGAAAACAGAATATGGCAAATAGACACCCACATTTGGAATTGTTTGGCCCTGAGCTTTATTAATAGTCATCGCAAAGCTAAGGCGCACGGGAAATTGTGTTATCGTTAGTTTGAAAGGGAACATGTCGTCTTCAAATGGAGCAAGAGGAATTCTTGGCAAGAGAACTCTAACTCCAGCGTGCTGTCCCACAGCAATCTCAGCATTGATGACATTAGGATCAAAACATTTGCATATCAACCTCGTACCAATACATAATCCATTTGCCGGATCAAGATTCCTTAAAAGAATAATCGGGCATCCAATTTTCAAACGCAGGTAATGAGGAGGCAATCCACTCACGTTGAGGGAGTTTAAGAATTCCAAAGGATAGAAGTTATGGGTGTTGTCTTCTGCTTCATCAAAACTATAGTAAACCTTCTCTGCGCCAAGAAATCTGTCAATCAACATATCATACTTATATGAAAATGTTTGCATGACCGCCTTTGAAGTAAAACTCGAGAACTGAATGGACATCAACCTTACATATTATGATAACTTGATAAGGTTAAATCCTTGTAACTAATAGTAGTTATCTTGAGGAATACAGTAGCATCATGATATGGCAAAATGGATGTATCAAGTAATGGGTTACAAAATGGGTATATATAGTTGGTAAAAGATACAGTTATGAACAAGAGTGTAGTGGAATTAGTAAAGAATGGATCTGCTTATGTTTTTGTTTAAATTATCAGACTTGTTTATATCAGTTTTATAATTTGAGCATAGGCCAAAGAACAACACACAAAATGCATATAAATATTGTCACTTACAGTTATTGAGCTCATAAGTCAGAAGCCCTTGTCGAGTGTTTGGGTTAGGTTATTAAAGAAAACGATAAGATAAGGTTTTTTGATTAACTTATCTTAGTAAAGTGACATTCCTAATCAGTTCATAAGCTAAGGTCTCCGAAAGAAGCCACAATAAAAATGGAAATATGTATTTTGTTATAATAGCCACAAAATGAATATGAAAGCAATGCACATCCAAAAATACAATGTCTTTTTAGATCCAAAAACAAGTATTCGAGTTAGTTGCTTACATGTATAACTTTTTTTTCCAGTTAACTAATTGAAAAAGATGTATAATGCCTTAAAGTATAAGAGGTATTATTAGT
Source organism: Chrysanthemum seticuspe (assembly GCA_019973895.1). NCBI lineage: Eukaryota > Viridiplantae > Streptophyta > Magnoliopsida > Asterales > Asteraceae > Chrysanthemum > Chrysanthemum seticuspe. The sequence goes on from BPTQ01008367.1 coordinate 15,296, forward strand.
CATACACACCGACTTTACTCATATTATTATCAATATCTTGATTACTTAATTCTTTAAAGATCACCACATAAATTTACTTGTTGAAAGCAACGAAATGATTCATTGTGTTTACCTCACTTTCAAGATCGGGAATAGTAGGGTTGAAAACTTGATCAACATCCATAGGACTGAAAGCGCTTAGTATTTGTGATTCAATCTAACAAGTAATACAAACAATATTAGAATGGTGTAACAAATGCAAACGTTAGAAAAAATACAAAGAGGTTCATCTCATTCACCTCGGTGTCGGTGTGTTCCATGTGAGAATCAAGAGCGTCCATTTTCCTCTAACTGATTTTTATATGTTTGTACGTAATAGTCAATTTTGATTATGGTGGATTGTTAATATATATATATATATATATATATATATATATATATATATATATATATTGTTAATACAAATAAACCGTAAAAACGTTTATTAATATTTTGCGATCTCTTTGTGTTTTGTTGATAACAAATATAATGTTATCTTAAGTATAATTATAAGGATACATGTTATTTTTGTAAAGCATTTACATATAGCCATTTAAATACAAAAATGTAGTAATTAAGCATTTGTTGTAATAGTTTATTAGGATGGGTAAAAACCATAACCCATGGATCTTAACCCATACCCAAGTTGGCTAGATACAATGTATACTTAGATACATTGAATCTAAAGAAAACCCATGGACCAACCCATAACCCATGACCCATAACCAAAAAACCCATGGGCAAAGAGGAGCGTTCCACGGATCCCTAGGATTACACTAGACGGATCCCAAGTGGAAGGGATCCGTGGGATCCGGGGAACAGTGGAAGATTTTGCCTATAAATAGAGAGCCATTTCTTCATTCTAACTCACCCCTCTTCTTAGTAAATTTCTCAAACACTCTCATTCTCTTCTAACATATAGATCACTTGATCTAGAGAGTTGTTCTTCTTTCTTTCTATTGTGATCCTCATATAGGTCCTTCTCTAAGGCGAGATCACGAGCATTTTACAAGTCATCCAAGCAAGGGGTCCTTGATTGATTTGTCACTCCACAAGATTTCTGTAGCGAAGATCTTGTATTTGATATTTCACATATTTGTTGTGTAATAGTCGTGTTGGTTTGGTCCACCGTGCTACGGACTCGGTATCTAGCTTTGTACCAGAAAAAGTGTAAGCAACGTTGTGAAGGCTTCTCCGCCAAGTGAAGGAGTTTGTTGACATAGTGCTTAAACTCTCTAGTAGGTGACTCGGGGAGTGGAGTAGGGCAAGGAAGGTGTCCTTGTAGCCGAACCATTATACATCGGTTGTGTCTTTTCTTTCCCTTCGCTTTACTTTATTTACTTGATTTATCATTAGATCTATACTTTCTCTACATCCATAAGATCTCACATATTAACGAATCTAAAGTTTTTGAAACTAACGTAAAATCGGCAAAACTATTCAACCCCCCTTCTAGTTTTCCACAATTGGCATCAAGAGCTAAGTTTATAAAAGTTTTAAAGTAAAATTGTATTTTAAAAACTTTTCGATCACTATGGGTTCTGAAAATTATAAGGAAGGGCAATCTATGCAACGACCACCACTACTTGAAACTAATGGTTTTATATATTGGAAAAATAGATTCGAAACATATGTGAAATCTAAAGATATTGATCTTTGGTATATTATTGTTGAAGGCGATTTTGAGGCTACCTCAAAAGATGATAAAGGAAATGTAGTTAACATGCCTCATGATAAACTAAATGATGAATTAAAGAAAAAGCTTTCTAAAAATAGTGAAGCAAAAATGGTTTTATATAATGCTTTACCGAAAAAGGAATTCGAAAGAATTTTTATGCTTAAAACCTCTAAAGAAATTTGGAATTCTTTAGTTGTAACTCATCAAGGCAACGAACAAGTTAAAAATAATAAAATTGATTTATTTGTTCAACAATATGAACAATTTTCAATATCGGATGATGAAACTATAGATCATTCATTTGCTAACTTTAATACTATTATTACGTCTTTACAAGCACTTGATGAATCTTGTTCTAGCCGTAATCATGTTAGGAGATATCTAAGGGCACTTCCACCGAAGTGGAGATCCAAGGTGACGGCGATCGAAGAGTCAAAAGATTTGACAATCCTCACCCTCGATGAACTTATAGGCAACCTAAAAGTCTACGAGCTTGTCCTTGCTAAAGACTCTGAAGCCTCAAAGGTGAAAGAGAAACACAAATCTCTTGCCCTTAAAGCCAAAAAGGCTTCAAGCGATGAAGAGAACTCCTCCTCGAGTAGTGACGACGAGGAGTATGCTATGGCGGTAAGGGACTTTAAAAAGTTCTTTAGAAGAAAGGGAAGATACGTCAAACAACCGTATGACGATAAGAAAGGCTTTCGGAAAAGCAAAGAGGACGAGAAGCCAAAGGATGATCGTACTTGCTTTAAATGTGGGGACCCAAACCACTTTATTAGTAAGTGTCCCAAACGGGATGATCAAAAGGCGTTCGTGAGCGGCACGTGGGGAATGAGCGACGAGGAGGACGGAGAAATTTGTCTCATGGCAAATGACGAGGTATGTCACGAATACTATAGTAGTTCATCACTTGATGACGACTCATTGCATAATGAATATGACAAACTATGCAACATTAGCTTAAAACTAATTAACAAAAATAAGCTTTTAAAGAGTCAAAACCAACGTTAGATAAAGAAGTCATAGAATTAAAAGCAAAACTAAAACGTTTAGAAAAGGGTAAAATAGCAAGTGGTGAATGTGAACTTTGTGTTCAACTTCAAACACTAGTTGATCATCCAGATTCTAAAATTGCTATAATGAGCACGAATACTTTAGATACAATACTAGATGGTGTTAAAATCGGTAACAACAAAAAAGGTTTAGGTATTCAACAATGTTGAGACATAATCTGGCGCGGACTGATTCAACGACTCTCCTTGGCTGTTAGTCGTCTTCTCGAGCCCTAAGTAGACCTGTCAACAAAAAGAACCCGTTAGGAGTGGACCCGAGGCCGTAGCCCCGGGGTCCACCTCCGACGGTCAAGTTAGTTATGCTATGTCGCATGCGTAGTGCTAGTTAAATCGTACCTTTAATGAGGAGATCCAACCCTATATTTATAGGGCATGGATTAGGGTTTAGGCGTAGAGTGGGCCGCTGATGCCGGGCCTGACCCATTCCTGGCCCAGTCCGGACCATACGTCAACAAGCCCCCCAAGTTTAGTATGCGCAGTGCGTGACTGCGGATGCTAGACTTAAGTTCTGATGGCCGCGTAGGTGAAAGTGGAACCCGTATGCTGCATCCTGGGTAAGGGCGTACCTTTTGTACCAGTAGCGACGCAGCATGGTGCGACAGAAGACGTACTTCTGTAACAGAAGTGTGCGCTGTGCGCGACAAAGAGGTGCGACAGAAGACGTGCTTCTGCGCATAAGTGCGACAAACACTGATCAGTGCGCGACAAAATGTGCGCGACAAAGAGGTGCGACAGAAGACGTGCTTCTGCGCATAAGGGCGCTGTGCGCGACAAAGAGGTGCGACAGAAGACGTGCTTCTGCGCATAAGTGTGCGCTGTGCGCGAGTCTTTACAACCGACAGAGGACGTCTCCCCTGCGGCATGTTGGTGCGAATACTCAAATTCGTCTTCGATCTGCTTCCAAATATACCTGCGTACGGAAACAATGGTAGGATGTACCCTGGTAGCCCCCCAAGTTTGATGGTGCTACTCATGTAGGAGCCATTAAACTTATTTAAACTGCGAAAAACACTCAATGCAAAGATTAAAAGTATATGCCGCGAATCGCAGCATATAAAACCTAATAAAATTAAGCAATATATAGCACATAGCATAAATAATATACTGCACATAGCATAAAAAATATAAAACCTATCGTGAGGTTGTATAAACTACATAAACAATTGTTTGTATAAAATAAAACCTATCGTGAGATTTTTTTTTAATGTATAAAATAAAAACTCGGATGGATGTACCGTGACCGCGACTAACAGACGCAGATAGATTTATCGTAACCACATAGACTCGAACGTTTCTGGATGATCGCAGATGTTTATACCACGGCCTTTGGTCCAGTGCGCATCATGGCGATTGACTAGCATCGTGGTATTCGCGCGTACGCGTCTCTGCGAAGATCTCTGAACGCACGGTCTTACGCGGGTAGATTTATCACGACTGCGGTGTTTGAGCGCGAACAGGCGTACCAACCGTAAAAACAGTATCTGCGCGAATTTATCGCGGCTAAAAGAGAAAATAGCTCCGATCGTGCGGGCTTTTCTTAGGTCCGATCATGCGGATTAAAAGATAAAATAGATCCGATCGTGCGGATGTTTTAAAATAGGTCCGATCGTGCGGACTTTTCTTTTTATATATCGTAATAAAAGAATATGCAATTTAAAGCAAAGATTATTCGTAAATAATGATCTGTTGGATAACAATATGCAATTAACGTGATATTTTATTCCACGTGAAGATGCTTGACCATAAATAGATTTGACCACGTGATATTTAGAGTTACCGACTATTAGAAATTGATTCTGCGTTTCGGTAATATGAGAACACGAAACATGTTTATTCGTGGTCCCACGGATGGCGCCAACTTGTTGAGACATAATCTGGCGCGGACTGATTCAACGACTCTCCTTGGCCGTTAGTCGTCTTCTCGAGCCCTAAGTAGACCTGTCAACAAAAAGAACCCGTTAGGAGTGGACCCGAGGCCGTAGCCCCGGGGTCCACCTCCGACGGTCAAGTTAGTTATGCTATGTCGCATGCGTAGTGCTAGTTAAATCGTACCTTTAATGAGGAGATCCAACCCTATATTTATAGGGCATGGATTAGGGTTTAGGCGTAGAGTGGGCCGCTGATGCCGGGCCTGACCCATTCCTGGCCCAGTCCGGACCATACGTCAACAAACAACTTGATCCATCAACTAGTGAAAGTAAAGAAACAAAATTTGTTAAGGCACTAGAAAAACCAGCCACTGTTGTGGCGGATCCCACGGATCCCCCAAAAAGGGAACCGGCTAGTGTACAGACAGGGATCCGTGGATTTGCTGTAGCCCACAGTGGTAATAACATAGCTTCTTCATCTAGAACTGAGTTTATTATCATTAATAGGAAGAAACCAACTCATGTCACCACTAGACAACCACCTCCAAAATATAATCCTACTCTTACAAGAAATAAAGTACCATCTTTTTCAAAACATAATCCATCTAGGAGACCTAAACGTTTATCCAAGAAGTAACCATCAAATGGGATGGAACCCAAATATGCAAAACGGTTTTCCTTTTCAAAACTTTGCTCCATGGAATGCATACTCATCTTATCCATACATGTCTAACATGAATGAGATGTTTAACACTAATGAACCCATGAACAAATAGGGACCAAACTTTTGAGTTTATTATTGTCTTAGGTATGCTTAAAGGTCGACCTAGACCGGGATGAATGGGTCAAGGATAGCGGGTGCACGAGGCACATGACCGGCAATAGAGATCTATTCTCCACATATGAATCCTTCAATGGAGGTAATGTGGTGTTTGGAAATAGCAAAAGTAGAATCATCGGTAAAGGTACGATTTCTAACAAATCTCTAACCATTAACGATGTGTGTCACGTAGAAAACCTAAACTTTAATCTCTTAAGTATAGGACAAATATGTGATAAAAAGTGCAATGTACTTTTTACCGAAACCAATAGTAAGATATTAAAAAATGGCATAACCATAGGTAAAGGAATTAGGAAACATGGAGTCTATGTCATTAAAATCGGTAATTAACCTAAAGACAAACTATGTCTTACCTCTATGGATGATACTTCGACCTTATGGCATCGAAGATTGGGTCATGCCAACATGCGACTTCTTCAATCGCTATCATCCAAAGATCTACTAAGTGATCTACCTAAGTTAAAATATGAACATCACTTTTGTGAGGCTTGTAATGTAGGAAAACAAGCTCATTCTAGTCATAAAGCTAAAAACATGGTGTCTACAACTAGATGTCTAGAATTACTACATATGGATTTATTTGGTCCATCCGCTATCCAAAGTTATGGAGGGAACTACTACACTTTGGTCATAGTGGATGATTACTCTAGGTATACATGGACACAATTTTTAAAGAACAAAACAGAAACCTTTAATTATTTTGAAATATTAAGTAAAAAGATCCAAAGACAACTAGGAAGTCCTAGAGTGTCAATTAGGACGGATCATGGTAGGGAATTCGATAATGAAGTGCAATTTGGAGCCTTTTGTGACGCTAATTGTAATACTCACAACTTCTCGGCTCCACGCACTCCGCAATGGAATGGGGTAGTAGAAAGAAAGAATAGAACCCTACAAGAAATGAGTCGAACCATGCTTAATGAACAATCCATACCTCAAAAGTTTTGGTGTAATGTCGTTGATACTTCAACGTACATACTCAATCGAGTCTTAATTAGACCAATCTTAGGTAAAACTGCATATGAGTTACTCCGAGGCAAGAAGCCTACGTTAAATCACTTTAGAGTCTTTGGAAGCAAATGTTTTATTCTTAACACTAAAGATTACCTTACAAAATTTGATCCTAAATCAACCGAAGGTACCTTTCTAGGTTATTCGCCAAATAGCAAAGCTTACGTCATATTAAACAAAGAAACAATGAAGGTAGAAGTCGTTAAATATAGAATTTGATGAAAGTCCACCCAAACCCTCTCCACCTCTTGTCGATGACGAGATTATAGAAAGTGAAGCTATAGTAATAAAGAAAAAGATAAATGAAGAAGAAGAACCTTTAAATGATGAAATCATAAACATTAAAGAGTCCAAAGATCACCCCGTAGATAAAGTCATAGGAAAGCTAAACGAACGAACATTAAGGTCTCAAGTTCAAAACCAAAGTAGTTTGTTTTGTTTCGTTTCAACCATAGAACCTAAGAATACACAAGAAGCCATAAAAGATGAGAGTTGGGTAATGGATATGCAAGAAGAACTAAATCAATTCGTTTCTAATGATGTTTGAATGCTTGTCCCTCCACCTAGTAATCAAACCATAATAGGAACCAAATGGGTTTATAAAAACAAATTAGATGCAAACGGAGTAGTGTCTAGGAACAAAGCTAGACTCGTTGCCCAAGGGTATAACCAACAAGAAGGAATAGACTTTGATGAGACCTATGCCCCCGTGGCTAGATTAGAGTCTATAAGAATACTTCTTGCGTATGCTTGTGCTAATGATCTAAAGCTTTATCAAATGGATGTCAAAAGCGCTTTTCTAAATGGTTTCATTAATGAAGAAGTATATATAGCTCAACCTCAGGGCTTCATCGATTTTGAAAAACCCAAACATGTATATAAATTAAAGAAAGCACTTTACGGTCTTAAACAAGCTCCAAAAGCTTGGTATGATAGACTCAAGTCATTTTTAATTAAACACAACTATACCATGGGGTTAGTTGACAACACACTTTTTACTAAGAAAAGAGAGTCACATATAATCATAGTGCAAATATATGTAGATGATATTATATTCGGATCCACTTGTCAAGACATGTGTGATGATTTCTCTAAAATCATGCATGACGAGTTCGAGATGAGTATGATGGGAACAAGTAGAAGATGGTATCTTCTTTAATCAATCTAAATACATAAAGGAGATGTTAAAGAAATTCGGTCTAGAAGAGTCGAAACCAATTAGGACACCAATGTCATCCGACACCAAACTCACAAAAGATGAAGACGGCGAATCCGTAGATAATACTAAATATCGTGGCATGATAGGTAGTCTTCTCTACCTCATGGCAAGTAGGTTGGATATCATGTTTAGTGTTTGCTTATGTGCTAGGTTTCAAGAAGACCCTAAAACATCACACCTAGAAGCCGTAAAAAGGATATTTAGATACATTAAGGCTACAACACAATTAGGATTATGGTATCCTAAGGGCACGGGAGTAGAAACAATTGTATATGCAGATTCTGACCATGCAGGTGATTACGTTGATAGAAAAAGTACACTTTCATGGGATGTTGTTTAACGTCTTGGTTTTCTAAGAAACAAACGGCACTAGCAATATCAACAACCAAAGCCGAGTACGTCTCCGCCGGCAAAGCATGCCAACAAGCACTATGGATGAAACAAGCGTTAGTCGACTACGACATTCATCTAAGCGACATAGCCATCCTATGTGACAACAAAGGTGCCATCGACTTAAGCAAGAATCCGGTATTGCATTCTCGCACAAAGCATATAGAGATCCGTCATCACTTCTTATGAGACAATGTTCAAAAGGGGAACATCTCTATTGAGAAGGTAGCATCTGAAGACAACATAGCCGACGTCCTTACCAAACCGTTGAAGCGGGAACAATTCAACCTACTTCGTCTTGGTCTTGGTCTAATGGAACAAACGTCGTAACTTATTTGACTCTACAAGGTATGTAAACACTAGCCTTCTTCTTTCTGAGTCTAGGATCTCTATTTCACGCACAACTAAAAAACAATACGGGAATTTTCAAAACCCAAGATAAGTTTTCCACTTATAGCTTTCTTATTTTCTGCAAACACATACACATTTTCAAAGAAAACCTCTTTTCAAAATGTTTTCTAAAAGGATGATACCTTCCCGTATCAATTTCACAAAAGCAATTTCTCACGTCTAGGACAAATCGTTTTTTTTTCATTATTAATACAAAGTAAAAACCCGTTTTCATTGCATCTCATGTCTTTTGAATGCTAAAGGGGACACATAACTAATATGTGTTTTCGGGTACATTCATTTAAGCAACAATGAATTAGGAGCATTGATAAACACTAAATTACGTACTTATGTATTAAATATGTGTTTTCGGGTTATCTCAATAGGATGCTTTTCTACTTCTAGTTTATTTTCTTTTTCTTTTTAGGGGTCGAGATAACCGCAACTCCAAACAGTTTGCATATAGGCACACACTAGGCAAAAATGTTTCCAAAAGGAAAATTTTGTGCTGCCTGAATCACTAGACCCACGGATCCCAGCCTTCATGCTGGACGGATCCCTCAAGGGAAGGATCCGTGGGATCCGTGAGACAGAAGCTATTTTTACCTTCTATTTTTCTCACTTTGGATGAAAAATCCACATTTGTTTTATTTTTGGGAGTATGCTCTTTAATGCTTGTGTTCTCATGATCACATGCCTTAAATTCATATCTAATCATTAGATTTTAATCCACATTTTGGGTCAAGCATTCATTACAATGCCTTGTTTTTCTATATATAGAACTCCCAAAATGCTTGCATAATCCATCTCATCCTCACAAACACAATACACCATGTCATCCACAAACCCTTTAGATGAATCACCTAGTACAAACAATCATCTTCATGATACCCAAACCTTTGTACTACCACCATCCAAAATACCACAATCAAACTCTAGGATATCCGCACGGATTAGTATCCGATCTTGTTGTTTAGCAAAACCAACCTCAAATGGTTCATCCTCAACAAATAACTCACCACAAGATGCTTCATTTATAGCACCTCCCTCATCACCAACAAGTACACCAACTTCATCACCACCTAAAGTCACTATTTTGGAACTCCTTAAGACTCCAACAAGATCTAAACAACCTAAACAAAAAGAAATAGTCTTTTCAACACCCCCCACATCTTCAAATACTATTTTTCAAGATCTTGAAACATCACCACCATTAGCTCCCATCACATTACAAGAACATCTAGGTTCTTTTCCACCACCACTTACAAACATTCCGGATGTTGATCCATATTTTCCTATTTTTCCACCACATCTTCCGCATAACTCAAATCAAAACAACCCGGAAAACTTTCGCACTCATTACCCACATCACTTACATTGTGAACATTGCCAATCCACTAGGGAAATCGCAATAGAAGTTAGGGAAGAAATGCGTTTCATACTCAACCTCATCCTTGATCGCATCAATACCATCACTCATCAAAACCTCCATCCATAACCTTATGCAAGCATGGAAGGAATCACTACTACTATTTTCTATATTTAGTACTTTTTCTTTTGAAGTCATTTTCAAGAACAAGTCTTGTTCTTATTTTTACATGCTTGTAGGTGGCACAAATACCACTACAATTTGTTGTTTTATTACAAGGCCTTGTTTACATACCTTGGCTTCCAATCTTGATTCTCGGCAATCACAAGAATATTTAAGCATGTTACTAACCTTTCTTTTTGTAGGATCTTTATCTTTTTTTTTCTTCACTAGACGCCCCAAACTAGGGGGAGCTACCGTCAAGGGGGAGTTAGCGATACGTGGACTAATTTTTCCACACTTTTATGTTTATTTCTTCCAAGGTTAACTTTTTGTTTCGACAAAAAGGGGGAGAAGAAGTAAAACTTAGGGGCTTTCAAAACTTACATCTATTCTTAAGTTTTACTCATCATAACATTATGTTTTGTCATCAACAAAAAGGGGGAGATTGTTAATACAAATAAACCGTAAAAACGTTTATTAATATTTTGCGATCTCTTTGTGTTTTGTTGATAACAAATATAATGTTATCTTAAGTATAATTATAAGGATACATGTTATTTTTGTAAAGCATTTACATATAGCCATTTAAATACAAAAATGTAGTAATTAAGCATTTGTTGTAATAGTTTAATAGGATGGGTAAAAACCATAACCCATGGACCATAACCCATGGATCTTAACCCATACCCAAGTTGGCTAGATACAATGTATACTTAGATACATTGAATCTAAAGAAAACCCATGGACCAACCCATAACCAAAAAACCCATGGGCAAAGAGGAGCGTTCCACGGATCCCTAGGATTACACTAGACAGATCCCAAGTGGAAGGGATCCGTGGGATCCGGGGAACAGTGGAAGATTTTGCCTATAAATAGAGAGCCATTTCTTCATTCTAACTCACCCCTCTTCTTAGTAAATCTCTCAAACACTCTCATTCTCTTCTAACATATAGATCACTTGATCTAGAGAGTTGTTCTTCTTTCTTTCTATTGTGATCCTCATATAGGTCCTTCTCTAAGGCGAGATCACGAGCATTCTACAAGTCATCCAA
>BPTQ01008367.1:39136-60094 GCA_019973895.1 Chrysanthemum seticuspe
TTGTTCACTTAAAAGAATATTTTAAAGTTCGTATTTTTAACATTAAAAACATTCTATTTCAAAAAGAACCTGATTTTTACATTAAAGAAGTTACAATTAATATGTTCCCGACTAAAACAGTTATTGGGTATCAACTCTCAAATTTCACAGTAAAAATATTCACGTTCCCATTTTTGACATTATAAATTTTAACATTTAATATTGTAAAACCTTTGTATTTTATAAATTGTTGAACCTAAAGCTATTTTTAAATAATTGTTAGTAAGCTCGGTATTTCTATTCCTGCTATTCATAATAATTAAAAACTTCTCTGAAGTACAATAGATTAATAGCTATTTCGTAATTGTAACGTATTTGAACTTGAGCTTATGATTTTTGTACTGTATGATTGAGTCCAGTGCTCAGCCTCTTCAAATAAGTGTAATGAATTAAACAAAAGGTAGGTCTGATGACATTGTAGCTAGGAAAAGAGGGGCTATGACTCACCTCGATGTTACAGTAGTCTGGATGGAAAACAAATTAAGTAATGTGAATAAACTTCTCCGACTCGTGACCTGAGTTAGTATGTCATGTTTTTAGTATTCGAGTTCAAGTTTATGCAATGTTAATGCTTTATCGATAATTAGATAACATGAAGTCTCTTCAAAAATTAATAATACTTATCGTCCTTATCTTTATGGCTCGAATGATTGTTAATAAATTTTTATCGAAATCCAAGTTGTTAAATATTTTATGTTTCCAAAATGTTATAATTTACAATTTTAAATATTACAGTTTTTACCCTTGCACTTATAAAAATGACACTTTAAACTCTCAACTATGGGTTATTGACAAAATCAGCCCTTGTATAATTAACATTGAAGAAATTACATTTTTAGTCCAAGAAAAACTTTATCTTACAAAAATTACAATTTTTATGCTTGAAATTTTATAAGAAAATTCACTTGTTTTTGGCATTAATGGACAAAAGTGTGGGTGAGTAAAAGCGAGGCCTTAAATGCTTTTTACTACGTTCTTGATCCCTTCAAGAGTTTGTCCGGTGGTCTTTCTAATAGTTCAAACTAGAGGTCTTAAGCTCTTACGGTTTGGTTGCAATGATTTTCTAAAGTAGGGGGGTTAAGTGCCTTTTGTTGGTTTTGGGCGATAACAGGGCCAAACGAGGACAAATTTTACACGAGGAAAGCTAGTGTTTTTAGAACGCATTTGACCCTTTAAACACTTTGCTGTAACCTATTCTAAATGGTATAGATCTCCTGTCCTAGTTCTCTTTGATTAGAAAGATACAAGTCCACGAAGATGGCCACTTGGCCACGACGCGTTTTAAGAAAATTTCAATTTTTAACCCATTACTTTTACGGAGTCATCTCGAGACGTTGTAATATGTTTATTAACTCTTTTTAAGTCATTTCCCATCATCTTATAACTCCCACGACTCAATTTTTGAAAAGTGTACACAAGGCTTATTTATGAAAATTCCCGCAAGTCACCCTCTTTGTGGTTAATTATAAAATATACTATAAGTGCTTTTAAAGACATTATTGGGGCATTAAAATCTTTGCAGCGAGCCCTTTAAAACGGTGTAAACCTCGTACTTTGAAACCCTTTAATTTACAAAATATTAATTACGGAAAAGGGCTACTTAGGCTATTCTTGCCAAATTGCAATTTTCGTTTTTAAACCATAAAACTCTATATCTTTTGCATGAAACCTTGTGAAATGTTGTTTTACCCATTTCTAATGCTTCTAATATAGTTCCTAATCAAATTTATCAAAAATCCCGTGTTTTCCCACATACCCGTTGTAAGAAGCTTTTGGTGTTTAGGACTTTTGGCCAAAATGAAGGGCTGTCTTTAAGCACAACGACTAGGCTTTTTAACCGGGTTATGGGGGCATTTTGTAGTATCCTAGGTGGTGTTTACAACGGTACTTTGGTTGACCCTAATACCTTTGACATGATGCAAATAAATGGGGCGCAAGTAGGGGGCTGGGCTGTTTTTGTAACTTATACATAACATCTGTTGGGATTTTTATTAAATTTTGGCTTCGTTATGCGTTTTCTAGACCCGTGCTCCTGAGTTTTTGAAGAAAACGTCGTTCCAGACAACTTTCGTGCTTTAAAATTTTCATGAAACAGACCAGAAATGCCTCGTTTCACGTGCCTAAACATTCTGTCACAGAAAGTTTTCGACAGATTTTCAGCAACTTCCTTAGACCATAACTTTTGATTCGTGTACTCGTTTTAAGTGATTCAAATTGCTACGTTTTCCTTATAAAATCCTTTTTAACAGTATGCAATTGATATTAAAAGTTAAAACGAAATAGGCTGAGTTTAAAAGACTTACATGCTTGGGATTTTGACAAGAACCAGAAATGAGAATAGATTGGCTTCTAAATGGAACAAGACTCTTTCCCTCCTCCTAGGCTCTAATGTACCCTTCCTTTACTTCACCTTGGTACTTAAGATCAGATTATAATGGTGTATTTGTGTAGTGTGTGTTTCGATTAGTGATGAGAGAAAAAATGAAAAGTGTGATTGATTTATATAGGAGAAGGAATTTGGGTTTGTATGCAATGTATGGCTACAACAAGGGATACTTGTCCAAAAGGAAATGGAGCATGGTGTTCTCACTATGTCCATGCACCATGTTTTTGGCTCAAGTGGTTCAAAAGACACCATGTATCACCAATTTTAATCAAGGGTAGAAGAGGAGGGTGATGTGTTACTCTAATATGCAAGTAAATGCATGTGGTTAGGGTAATTACAAGTAGTGTGTAAGTAACTAAAGAGTAAGTATCTAGTTCATTTTTAACCATGGTAAAAAGGGGGGCGTTAGGCATTGAAGGGTAGTACCTAGGGCTTTTTAGGTTGTACCTATTGTGTAGTCATGTAAATACTTAGTTTTATTTTAGGTAAAATCTAGTTTAGGTTAATGTAGATGTAATAAATAAAAGTAAAGGCTTAAGTTTGGTGTATTATTGTTTGTACATTAGCATTGTTTTGTTATACTTACTAAAAAGAAAATTTATTTTTAAGGCTTGTGCATTATAGGGTTGTACCTTTTGCTTAAAAATAGGTACATTGAGGTTTATAATATAATTTATGTAAGTATTAAGCTTGTATGCATTAAAGACTTGTACATATGCTTGAAAGACTTGTACATTAATATTTTGAAAATATATCATGTACATAAAATCATAGAGTTGTATATTAGGGCTTGTAACGGAAATTAAAGTATAGCTAGGTTCCGTGCTTTAATGACTTGTACTCTAGGTATAAAATGTTGTACTTTAGTAATTATGATTTAGTTGTGTAAAATCATAGTTAAAATAAATTAGGGCTTCGTGAAAATTCTAATAAATGGCTAACGTTTAGTTCGAAAGTTTAATAATCGTACGTTAATGAAATAACGTAAAGCGGTAAATAAACGTTGAGCACCTTTATAGTTTTACATATAAAGGTGTTTATGTTTATTAAAGATGTGGGGTTCATTACATTGGCTAGTGGTTGTGATCAAATAAAAGGATATCGTTTTTTTTAAAAAATTTTGACGTAGAAAATGGATAAGTATTCTTTTGTTAGAATATTATATTAGTTTAATACGAGGTGAAATTTACCGGTGGTTACAGTCTCACCCCCTTAAATTGAATCTCGTCCTCGAGATTCACTCGGTGTTGATTGCGGTTTGGGAAAAGGGTGGATATCAATGGAGCGTTGATTACAAGGATGTGTATGAATAGTTATCTGGTTACGAAGTTTTGCTTTTGAAATATTGTTTTAGGAAATCTGTGAAGATGACTTTTTCCTTCATGACCTGATTCTTCCTAAATTAGACACAGGTGATCAGGCTATGTATAATTGAGGACAAATGATGTGATGCTTGATTCAGTCAAAGTAGTATTATGTTTCTCGAATGTTTTAGATGGTGTTCAACGTTTTGCTTTTATAAAATGACAGCCTAAACAACTTTTCAAGGTACAAGAAATATCTACTCATATAATGATAGTATATAGGATGACAAGATATAAAATCCTGGGTGGCGGCAAGAGAACTAAAATAGACAAAGTATATTCTATAATACATGGGGAAAACCTTATAGGATAGTTAGCCTAATCCTATTATAATAACGAGGTATTGTTATAACTAGACGAAGGTTGTGATTATCATGGAGATAGTAAACATAGAGCTTTTATTAAATATAAGGGTACTTATCACAACTAGGTTATGAATTATGGAGGCCGTGAAAAATTCTAGAGATGATTAAAACCTAATTACAATGTCTTAGGAAAATTCTATAAATCTCAAAAGTATAGAAGTAGGTACATGCTCGGGGAAATACGGGTAAGCCGTAATGCCTTAAAATAGACATATGCAGATAAGTTTATTTATATAAAGTATTCAGAAGTATATGCATATGTATCAGTATACTAAAATGTAGCATAAATTACCTAGAAGTCACGTAATTATCTGGAGGATGAAAGGCACGGAGAGCGAAAGGATATAAAATGTTTTCTTTGTAAAAATAGTTATAGTTCGGACCTCAACTAGATCCGTTTCTCTATAACTACAGCTCTGATACCAATCTGTAACACCCCCAATTTCGTGATACGCAGCGGAATTCAAGCTGGGTGTTACTTCATGGCACAACAGTTATATCAATAGAACACGAACCCTAATTGAGTCGTTTTAAAACATTTATCATTCGATTTATATAAATATCAGAGTTTACAAAATGAGGTCCCAGTGGTTTAACAGTTTATTAAATAAGTTTTCGAATGATAATATAGCCTTCTTGAGTATCCGTGCCATCCTCGTAAATTATGAACCTGAGATAAACATGCTAAAAAGTGTCAACACAAAGGTTGGTGAGTTCATAGAGTTTATAGATAAAACAGTTGAGTTCAATAGTTTGATTATTGTACTAAATACAAATATCGATGAAATAAGTAGTGGGTTACGTTGTTATACACCCATAGTTCGTTTGTTTAGTAATCAGTTGAACACAAGTTTCAAGGTTGGGCCACGTTGTTGTACCCGTAAGTTCAGTAGTTGAAGCATTTGTATCATTGCAACACAGTATATATTTCCTTAAGTCTCATGAACGCAAACCTTAACAGGAACGCGTCATAATAATGACGTAAGTTACAAACATCATAATAATGATGTGAGCAACAATGCCCTCTGGTAGGAGTTTGCCATTCTCCTAGTATTCTCAAATAAAGTGCATTTGGTTACCTATCCGGCTAACACAAATGGGGCGTCAACTGCCAATAGATCTATTCACTATATTCGCGTTCACTTGCAAGTGATTAATGGTTCATGATATGAGGGACTTTCAGTGGCAGGTGTAAGTAACTTAAGCAATAGCAATCAGGTGTAGGTGTAGCATAGAAAAATACTTGTGTTCGGGTTTGTAGCATGTATCTCCCCACGAGTTTGAAAAACAAGTAAAAAGTGGGACTATGAACTCACAGTTGTATGTAAAAGTGTTAGAGTACTTGAGAAAGTAAAAATAGGTAATTGAGCATGTATCTCCCCCAAAAATAGTATAAAACAATTGAAAAATGTGGCTATGAAACTCACGGTAATTCATAAGAGTTTAAAATAAATGTAAACATATAAAGCAATATTTGAGCATGTATCTCCCCCAAAACGTTCAAAATAAGGAAAAGATGGGCTATGACTCACAGTAATATGTAAAAGTTTTGAGTACTTGTAAAAAGTAAGTAATTGAGCATGTATCTCCCCCAAAGCATTGCAAAACAGATAAATGATGGAAAATGGGGCTACGAACTCATGATAATTCGTAAGAGTTTAAAATAAATGTAAAAATATCAAGCAATATTTGAGCGTGTATCTCCCCCAAAACGTTCAAAATATGGAAAAGAGGGGCTATGACTCACAGTAATTCGTAAGAGTTTAAAATAAATGTAAACATAGCAAGCAGTAATTGAGCATGTATCTCCCCCAAAACGTTCAAAATAAGGAAAAGAGGGGCTATGACTCACCTCGATGTTACAGTAGTCTGGATGGAAAACAAATTAAGTAATGTGAATAAACTTCTCCGACTCGTGACCTGAGTTAGTATGTCATGTTTTTAGTATTCGAGTTCAAGTTTATGCAATGTTAATGCTTTATCGATAATTAGATAACATGAAGTCTCTTCAAAAATTAATAATACTTATCGTACTTATCTTTATGGCTCGAATGATTGTTAATAATTTTTTATCGAAATCCAAGTTGTTAAATATTTTATGTTTCCAAAATGTTATAATTTACAATTTTAAATATTACAGTTTTTACCCTTGCACTTTCAAAAATAACACTTTAAACTCTCAACTATGGGTTATTGACAAAATCAGCCCTTGTATAATTAACATTGAATAAATTACATTTTTAGTCCAAGAAAAACTTTATCTTACAAAAATTACAATTTTTATGCTTGAAATTTTATAAGAAAATTCACTTGTTTTTTGCATTAATGGACAAAAGTGCGGGTGAATAAAAGTGAGGCCTTAAATGCTTTTTACTACGTTCTTGATCCCTTCAAGAGTTTGTCCGGTGGTCTTTTTAATAGTTCAAACTAGAGGTCTTAAGCTCTTACGGTTTGGTTGCAATGATTTTCTAAAGTAGGGGGGTTAAGTGCCTTTTGTTGGTTTTGGGCGATAACAGGGCCAAACGAGGACAAATTTTACACGAGGAAACTAGTGTTTTTAGAACGCATTTGACCCTTTAAACACTTTGCTGTAACCTATTCTAAATGGTATAGATCTCATGTCCTAGTTCTCTTTGATTAGAAAGATACAAGTCCACGAACATGGCCACTTGGCCACGACGCGTTTTAAGAAAATTTCAATTTTTAACCCATTACTTTTACGGAGTCATCTAGAGACGTTGTAATATGTTTATTAACTCTTTTTAAGTCATTTCCCATCATCTTATAACTCCCAAGACTCAATTTTTGAAAAGTGTACACAAGGCTTATTTATGAAAATTCCCGCGAGTCACCCTCTTTGTGGTTAATTATAAAATAGACTATAAGTGCTTTTAAAGACATTATTGGGGCATTAAAATCTTTGCAGCGAGCCCTTTAAAACGGTGTAAACCTCGTACTTTGAAACCCTTTAATTTACAAAATATTAATTACGGAAAAGGGCTACTTAGGCTATTCTTGCCAAATTGCAATTTTCGTTTTTAAACCATAAAACTCCATATCTTTTGCATGAAACCTTGTGAAATGTTGTTTTACCCATTTCTAATGCTTCTAATATAGTTCCTAATCAAATTTATCAAAAATCCCGTGTTTTCCCACATACCCGTTGTAAGAAGCTTTTGGTGTTTAGGACTTTTGGCCAAAATGAAGGGCTGTCTTTAAGCACAAAACAAAACAATACAATCAAGTTTATACATAATACATTTAAAAAAACAAAACAAAACAATAAAAGAGAATGACTAGCACCCCTTGTCGACACAAGGGGTGAGTCATTGAGTTGCTTTGCTAAATATCTTCTAAAGTATACAAGTATTATTCTAAAACCCAACATAATTCATTTACTTCATTTGCAAAATACAAGATCAAACTCTCTTGCTCTCTTTTCTCTCTAAAACCGGCAGCCACAAGGATCATAGGAGGATCATCATAAAATTTTCAAGAAAAAGTTATTTAGCACACTAGTATCACTCTTTGTATAGGTTTTGAAATAAAAACCTATGGTGATTAGGAAAAATCCATTGTTCTCATAAACCTCATCAATTACTAGTAAGCATTTCATACATATCATTATTTTTCATATTAATTTCTATGTTCATTTTTATTATGCACAAGTAAAACATGCAAGTTATGTGATGTTTATACCACTTTTTAAGGTTTTTAAGTGTTATATATATAATCCATCCTATAATTACTCCTTGTTATATATTATTTTAAGTGATGTCTAGGAAACCATGACACCCTAAGAAGGTGTATGGTAGGATTAGAATAGCTTCATAGTTGTTTTGAATGGGTTAGAATAGGTTTGGCGCGAGAAAAACTCATTTCGACAAGTTTGCAAAAGGGTCTGTCCTTATTTTCAAAATCTGGAAAATCCGCCAGTAGGTAAAAAATTTTGGCCTAGATATTTAGAAAATATACTTTAAAACGAAACCGTGGCCGCTTGAACGGATTAAAACGGAGCTATAACGAAGAAGTTATGAATTTTTCAAGTTGGCGACGAAAACTATAATTTTCTGGAAATTTCAGCAAGTATTGTTTATTTTGTACGAGTCAAAAATGAAGCTTGGGCGTTGTAAATTATGTCGACTTGTCAAAAACATGTTAGTATACTTTGATACAAAGCTAAGGACCTTTAAAACGTAGAAAACGGATTTGTAACGATTAAATTATACACGTTTACAAAAAGTTGCCGTGATTTTATTATATAAGAAAAACTATATTAAATTTCTAATAGGCAAGTTTTACGGCAAACAAAGAGACCATGTTGAAGGTTGTTTTTAACAATGATGTAGAACTTTTTATAATGTGATGTATTCTAGTAAAAATGAGATCGCCAAGTGTATTTATCAAAATGTCCGACCGTTTGATTAGCGGAGTTGTAATGAATTAATTGCGTTTACTCAAACTTTGCCGAAAACCATCTTTAAGCTATGTTTTGGGACATAAGTACCATACTTAACCTCTATTTTTCCTTATGTTCGAGACCTCTAGGATGGAAACTCATGTACTAAAACTTTGAGATAATGATACAAGCTTCCCAAAACCGTTGAGTTTGTTTCCTAACGCTCGACGTGCACCATTTTACGACTAGCTTTTAGAGGCCATTTTTGTCACTTTCATGGAAATTTCAATGACATTATTTTACGACGAAAAGTTATATTCTCTTAATAAATCACTAAATGATTATCGTCGGATATCATTTCAACGTAAATACATGTGAAGTAATTTAAAAATGGTCAAGATGTTAAAAGATAATATTTTTGACGAAAAGTATTATTTTCAAAAATTCATAAGTGGTATAAATATCATCCGAATTGCATGCATAACATTACATCATGACTTATTACATATCATATCATTCATAATAGGTCAGTTTCGAGATTCACGCTACATTTCGGTGTATTCACTTTTGTCATCACATCAATTCATCAAGTGAGTTTTCATAGCCCCGTTGTATACATTTAATACTTATTTTCAAACTTACGGGGGAGAATACATTGCACATCATTTTTATTACGATGCCAAGTATATCAAATACATTTACATTGCTTAAGTTACCTCATGCCAATTGAATGTCCCCATTATATAACATGAGCCGTTAATTTCATAGAAGCGAGGGTGAGTGGATAGATCTATCGAGGGTGACTCCTCCATCCGGGTTGATGGATTCCAACTGGTTAAACGGATGCATTTCATTTAATAACATTATTTGAGTTGTTTGGCAAACACTCTGTTGGGGCGAACATCATGATCAGTCTAGTTTCGGTGTCATGGACTTATAGCAATTGTAACATTTTTGTGTGGCGACATTGTCATACTTAATCTATACTTGTGTAGTCGTATAAATCATTTTCATAAACCTATGATTTCTCACCAACATTATTGTTGACCGTTTAAGCAATGTATTTTCAGGTAACTAAGACATTCGCATCATGGCACGATTAAGGAACCCCATAGAGTCGCGGCGTCGACTTGTCTCATTGTATATTATGGTTTTCTTTTCAAAACATCGTTTGGACTTGTAATAAACTTATATTTTCCGCAAACTTTATCAACTTTTGGGACCTATCTTGTAACTCTGGATGTTTTATATAAATATCAAATGATGTGTTTTTAAACGACACTTTAGGTCGTTCAATATAACTGTGATTGTGATGCTATGACAATCAATCCCCAGGAATTCCATTCCGCTGCAAAACAGGTAATTTGGGGGTGTGACAGATTGGCATCAGAGCTTCAGTTATAGAGAACTAGGTTGCATCATTGACCCTAGACTATAACTACATTATCATAGCATCTCATCATTTCATCATGAGTGCATATTCACTTTATATGCGGATTCCTATACATTTTATTCGAGTTATTTAATTTTATTTTACATCGGTTGTCACAGAGATGTCTTCAGATTCTGACCCTATTCCTATATCATCTGACACGAACATAGAGGATTTATCATCCGACACCAACATGAACGATGCCTTATCACACACTGTAGTTGTATCTTCTATTGGCTCTACTTCAGACTTTCCACTTATTGTGACTGACACTGAGACCGAACCCTTTGAGGAGGGCGAAGTCGCACCTACACCACCTGTTAGCCCTACACATGGCCCGATTCACCCACCATCACCACTATTATCATCATCATCTTCATCATACTATCTTAGGGAGCCTATACCTACACCGGACTTGCCGCTCAAAAAGCGTGCACGTTTTGACATCCCTGCATCATCCTCTACAGAGCCCAAACCACCAGCTAGATTCGAGATTGGTGAGAGCTCAAAGGCTACTGCTGCTAGACAGCCTTCCACTGAGACATTAGGGGCACGTATAGATAGCCAACAGGTTCAGATTGATAGGATGTTAGGACAGTTGGAGGAACTGTCATTAGATCGAGTGGAGAACATTGAGGAGGAGGTTGAAGGCCTCGTGATAGGTAG
Organism: Chrysanthemum seticuspe; assembly: GCA_019973895.1. Taxonomy (NCBI): domain Eukaryota; kingdom Viridiplantae; phylum Streptophyta; class Magnoliopsida; order Asterales; family Asteraceae; genus Chrysanthemum; species Chrysanthemum seticuspe. The sequence continues at coordinate 49,788 of BPTQ01008367.1, forward strand.
AGTTTCGATTGATTTGGCACACCAGGGTTTAGAATCTAGACAGTTAGAGAACAGGGGGCATATTGTTGAGTTGAGGCAGGAGATGCCTGAGTTATATGATAGAGCCGACATGGCCCAGGACGAGCTTCAGCGTCATGCACAGGAGTTGGCACTAGCTCGTGAGAGCATGGTTACCGCACAGGCTCAGATTAGCGAGTTGAGGGATTTGATTGCGAGCTTGACTACACAGGTCCGAGATCTTCAGGATCGAGCTGGCGGAGCACCAGGAGGTGCCTAGTGTAGACCTTTATCATGTATAGTTTTTATTTACTGTTATCCTAGTCACAAGGTGTGTGACATAGTTTAAAGAACTTGTTGTATTTTGGTTGTGGTACAAACAAAAATATCAAGTATTGACTCTACTATGTAGGAATGGTTTTACTATCTATGATATCGGTCCACGGAGGCCGAAATTTTCATGTATATTATCCACGTGTGTTGTGATTTTATTTGTGATATTTCGTGGTTGTTCCGTTGTGATTTCATTTATTTTATACATGTTGTGGTTGTGGATATATATGTATAATGTTTGTTTCTACTTACGAGTTCTCATAATTGTTTCATCTTATGGTTTTGAAGAGTAATGGCGCCAAAGAAAACCACACCTGAATTGACTCAAGCTGCTATGCAGAAGTATGTGAACGATAGCATAGCCAATGCCTTAAGGACTGAAAGAGCATCGGTGGCGGCTGCTGCTGAGGTTGCGGCAACTGCCGAGGCCGCTAGACTTGCTGCTGCTGCAGGTATTGCAGGAGGGTCCGGGGTTAGAAGCTGTTCGTATAAGGATTTCAAAAGTGGATATCCCACTAAGTTCAAGGGTACTGAAGGGGCAACTGCCATGGTTAGATGGTTCGAGAAAATGGAATCCGTGTTTTTGTTATGTAATTGCCCGGAGGATAGCAAGGTTAAGTTTGCTACGAGTACACTACTGGATGGGGCAATGTCGTGGTGGAATTCATATGCTCAGCCAATGGGAATGGAAAATGCATACAGGATCACCTGGGAGCAATTCAAGAGTTTGCTGACAAGGAAGTATTGTCCGCGTACGGAGGTGAAAAAGTTGGAGACCGAATTCTATGAGCTAGTAACTATTGGGTATGATATTGATGCTTACATTTGGAGGTTTCAAGAATTGGCCGCGTTATGCCCATCTATGGTTTCGGATAACGAGAAGCTACTGGAGGCTTTCATCGGGGGACTTCCCGAGGTTATTCAAGGAGACGTGATTTCGTTTGATCCGCAAACGATTGAGGAATCCATTCGAGTGTCGCAAAAGCTTATGGCTCAAGTAGTAAAGAGAGGCAACATCGCCAACATCAACCGAAACAACAACAATACCAACAACCGTTTCAATTACAACAATAACCGAAACAATTACACCAACAATAACAACAACAAACGAAAGTGGGACAACAACAATCGAGGTGGAAATGCTACTCAACGACCACCTAAGAGACAGGAGGTTGCAAAGGCCTATGTTGCAGGCCCAACGGAGAAAAAGGGGTACACGGGGATTTTGCCTAAATGTGAGAGGTGTTCAAGTCATCACAAACAGGGACGTTGTCCAGATCCATGTGGGAATTGTAAGAAAATGGGACATCAAACTAGAGAATGCAAGATGCCAACTACGGGGGAAAATCAGAAACAACAAGTAACATGTTTTGGTTGCGGAGAAAGGGGACATTACAAGAGTGAGTGTCCAAAGGGAAGGAACCAAGGAAACAGGAATCAAGGGGGAATGGCACAGGGAAGAGCCTATGTCATAGGAGGTGGAGAAGCTAGGGAGGACCCGAATGTTGTCACGGGTACGTTCCTTATCAATAATCGTTATGCATCAGTTTTATTTGATTCGGGAGCCGATAAGAGTTTTGTGTCCACTATATTTGCACCTTTACTCAATATCAAAGCAACCACATTAGACACATCATACAACATTGAATTAGCTAACGGTAACTTAATTAGCACCGACACCATTGTCCGTGGTTGTACACTCAATTTTCTAAATCATCCCTTCAATATAGACCTTATGCCCATAGAACTTGGTAGTTTCGACGTCATCATCGGTATGGATTGGTTATCCAAACATCGTGCGAGAATCATTTGTGATGAAAAAGTTGTTCATCTTCCTTACAACGGCGAAAATTTGATCATTCGTGGGGAACGAAGTGGAACTAGACTCAGTATTATATCATGCATCAAAACGGAGAAGTACATAAAGAAAGGTTGTTTTGCTTTCTTAGTACATATAACCGAGAAGAAGTCGGAGGAGAAGCGACTTGAGGGTGTACCGATCGCTCGAGAATTTCCTGAAGTCTTTCCCGAAGACTTACCAGGACTTCCACCGGCACGTCAAGTAGAATTTCATATTGACTTAGTGCCTGGAGCTGCACCAATTGCGCGAGCACCTTATCGATTAGCACCATCGGAGATGCAAGAGTTGTCTAACCAGTTGCAAGAACTTTTAGACAAAGGATTCATTAGGCCAAGTTCCTCGCCTTGGGGAGCACTGATGAGTGTCTAAATACTAATCATTTTTGTATAATCTAAACTGCAAAATCATCTGAAAACACTCAGAAATACATCAAAATGATGAAAATATCACAAATCAGTGTTTTATGTGTTTCAAATGCAAAAATATGAAAATCAGATGAAAAACAGATCAAGTTTGCAAAATTGGCAGTTTTAGTCCCCCAAGTTTCAAAAGTTGTCAAAACAGTCCCTGGTATATCAAAATCAAGAAAAATATCATTCAAGGTCCCTGAAATATTCTAAATTGTTAAAAAATGGTCCTTGAATGATTCTTTGGTCAAATGGCAGAAAAGGTCCTTAAAGTTTGAAAAATGGCAAAATTAGTCCTTGGATATTTTAAAATGGAATTTTATGCAAAAGTGGTCCTTGTACTATTAAAGAATGGCAAAAATGGTCCTTATCATAACTTTGGAAAATGGGCAAGTTCAGTCCTTTATCTTTGGTCAAATTGCAACAATGGTCCTTGTGATACTATTATACCAAACGGATCTAATATCAAACCCAATCCACAACCGGCTGGCCCAAATGCAAACCCAAGCCCAATGCCTTGACCCTTGAACCTTGGCCTCTCCACTTGAGCTAGTCCAAATACCCACCTGACCCCTGCCATTTCCAATTTTGGACCCCCCCCTTATTAATACCACCCGGTCAAATAAGTCAAACCTTGCCACTGTTCATCTTCCCTCACAGAAAACGCGCCAAACCAGAAACCATGGTGGTTTCCTTGATTTGCTCCATCCCCCCACCTTACCTTGTCCCCCTCCACCTTCACTAACACCCAAAGATCTTTAATTGCTTCAAACCACTTCATTAATGCTAAAACCTGCTAATAGACTTTTGGCGCCAAAACTACACTTGTACGAATATGATGATTTTGGCCAATCCAATGGCTGGAAATGAGTGGAAAGTTTCAGAGGTCAACAAGGAGTCTCAAAAGTCATTATAAAGAGAAGAAGAAGCAATGTGGATAGGCATCTAGTATAATTTTTAAGTTTCTATGTCGTTTTTAGTTTACTTTTAAATTTCAGTGTATGTCTTAGCCTTTTAACTCTGTATTTCAAGTTTTTATTACATAATAAAGCTTTTGTAAAACATCAATTTCAGTATCAAGTTCTATTTCAGTTTATGCAAAATTTTACTTTTGATCAAAATTTCAAAGTGTTCTAATGTTGTTGTTGGTTGTTTTTATGGACTGAGATAACTCATGTAAGCTCCTAGATAGCTTTATTAAGCTATTAGAAACAATAAAAATCAGTTTAAGAAGTTAAAAAGAAAAAATCACCAAAAATACAAAAAAATTAGATAAAAATAAAAAAATCCATGAAGATGGTGATCAAAGCTGGAGCAGGGTAGATAAAGGATTGCCCTTTGGTTTAGTGCTTCTTGGGAAGCTATAGGTTGTGTGTTTGTGCCTCAGTTCTCAGTTTGTGCTTGGACTCATTTTGTAAGCCTTTTGCTCAACTTGGGTACTTCACTGTTTTATGTTGCTATTGCTGTTGTTTTATGTTTATTTAGTCCTAATATATGATATAATAAGATCTTTAATCAAGTTCATGGTATTAATCTGTTAAAATCTTTGAAAAGTGTCAAAGCAGTCTCATTAAGTGGTGTTTGGATTTCCTTTGTTAACTGTAATAGAGGTCATTGTAGTTGTTACTTGTTATTGTTACATGTCTCATTAGGTCTCAATATCTCAGTTTAACAAGAAAAACCAGTGGTCATTTGTTAAAAAGTCAAAAATCTCTTTGATCTCATTTAGTTGTTAACTGTCAAAGTCTTAGTTTGTCAATCTCCTCATATTAGCTTAAAATTTGTTAATCTAGCTTATTTCAACCTTATTATAGCTTATCATAACATAATCAGTAAGTAGTAGTGATTTAAAGTTCATAAAAGTCAACTTAGTTAGTTTTTATAAAAGTCAAAATTTTTCAATTTGGTCGATTTTGAATAAAATAGATAATTTTAGTGTGTGTTTAATATTGAGTTTTAGCCTAAAATCTTTTGGAATATTAAAGTTTAGCTGCTAAACTTAATTAGAAAAATACTATCTTACTTTTAATCAGCTTAGTAAGTGCTTATTTTTCAGCTTCTTTAGAGTACCTGTTTCAAAATAGTGCCCTGTGCACAGTTTTAAGCCCACTTTTACAAGCTTGCACAGATCTTAATTGTTGGTCTAATCTTGTGATTCTTGGTTCTTTGGAAAGCTGACCTAGCCATCTTGAGGTCCCAAGCTTAAGTTTTTATTTTGAAGCTTATTTGATAGGGCTGCTTCTAGCCTAAACCTTGTCCCATTTCTGTCTTTTAACACAAGAGTCATAAGTGCTTATTTGCTTTTTAGTAGCTTTTCAGTATGCTTGATTGTGTTTTTTAGCTTCATTTGAGTAGCTTGTAGTTTGTTGTATCTTATTTCAGCTTTTGTTTCAGTTCACAAGCTTCTTTGAGTTTAAAACACCAAAATAAGCTCATAATCTTAACTGTTAGCTCATAAGCTTATCAAACAGCTTATTATTAAGTTGTAAAATTTTTGTGTTTATTAAAGTTTCATATTTTAAGTAGTATAATAGTTTTCAATAAGAAAAACCAGAAAAACATCATTTTTAAAATAGTGATAGCGTTTATTTAATAGAATTAAGCTTTTGATTTTTCGTTTTAGCTTATTATTAAGCAAATCTAGTTTTTATATTTTTCTTAGTTTTCTGTCTACTTAAGTTATTTTTAGAAAAAGTTTCATATTTTTCTCTATCTGTTTAGTATTTATTATAATTTTAAAAAGTTAAAAGTATTAAATAATTAGTAATAAATAATTAAAAAGCATAAAAAATATCTTTTTAGTTTTAAAATTAGTTTTATCATATTTTAGATTTTTATAAGTTAAAATTTTATTTTTCCTGGTTAATTTTGTATTTTCTTGAATTTAAGTGAATTTTAAATAGTAATTAATTAATAATAAATAGATAAAAAGTGTAAAAAATATATTTTTAGTTTTAAAATAAGTTTTATAATATTTTAGATTTTTCTGAATCATAATTTTATTTTTCTAGCTTTATTTCATATTTTATCCTATTTTAGAGTATTATTAAATAGTTTAAAATAGTTTTTAATTAATAATAATTAGATAAATAGTTATAAAAATTATTTTCTTTTTCTAATAATTTTCTTTTATTTTTAGGATTTCAAAAATGTCATTTTCATATTTTTAGGTCTTTTATTTCTTAGATCTCACTTTTATTTTATACGTTTACGTAGTTTTTAAACGTACGTATTTACGTTTCTTTAATCTGATTGTTGTGCTTCCAATTCTGTTTCCAAATATCTTTCCAATCAATCAGTAGAGTAATCATCCATCCAAATCTTTACTGATCACTATCCTTAGTGATCATTCTATCATCTGATCAAGTTTTAAAACACCATTGAGTCTCCGTGGGACTTAACGACCCGGGAATCCACTATATTCTCCAGATCTTCATTGCATTTGGTTCCAGGCTGTTTTAAGTTTGTTACGGTTGGCCATTCACAAGTGGTCAGCTTGTGTGATTAAACTTGACGGTTTGGACCGAATCAAATTTTGGCACCGGTCTTGTTTGTGAAGAAGAAAGATGGATCTTTCAGAATGTGTATAGATTATAGAGAGCTGAACAAGTTAACGATGAAGAATCGTTACCCACTCCCCAGAATCGACGACTTGTTCGATCAGTTGCAAGGCTCTAGTATCTACTCAAAGGTTGATCTAAGATCAGGTTACCATCAACTTAGAGTGCGAGAGGAGGACATCCTGAAAACAGCGTTTAGAACACGTTATGGTCATTATGAGTTTCAAGTAATGCCGTTCGGATTAACTAATGCACCTGCAGTATTCATGGATCTCATGAATAGAGTATGCAAACCGTATTTGGACAAGTTTGTTATTGTATTCATCGACGACATATTGATTTACTCAAAGAGCAAAGAAGAGCATGAAGGGCATTTAAGAACGATTTTAGGATTACTCAAGAATGAGAAGTTGTATGCCAAATTTTCGAAGTGTGATTTTTGGAACCGTAAAGTACAATTTCTTGGTCATGTCATTGATAGTCAAGGACTACAAGTAGGACCTGCAAAGATTGAAGTTGTAAAAGATTGGGCTACACCAACAAATCCTACAGAAATTCGACAATTTCTAGGACTTGCCGGGTATTACCGAAGATTCATCGAAGGTTTTTCAAAGATAGCTAAAGCTTTGACCAAGTTGACACAGAAAAACAAGAGGTACGAATGGGGAAAGAAACAAGAAGCTGCTTTTCAGTTGTTGAAGCAAAAGCTTTGCAGTGCGCCAATTTTGGCACTACCCGAAGGAATTGAGAACTTCGTTGTATACTGCGATGCTTCACATAAAGGGCTTGGAGCTGTATTAATGCAAAACGAGAAGGTGATAGAATATGCTTCTCGACAACTTAAGGTTCATGAAAAGAATTACACCACACATGATCTTGAGTTGGGGGTCGTAGTCTTTGCACTCAAGATTTGGAGACACTACCTTTACGGTACAAAGTGCACAGTGTTTACGGACCACAAGAGTTTACAATATGTTCTTGATCAAAAGGAACTTAACATGAGGCAACGTCGTTGGTTGGAATTACTCAGCGATTATGATTGTGAAATCAAGTATCATCCGGGAAAAGCCAATGTTGTGGCTGATGCTCTTAGCCGGAAAGAAAGACCCAAACCTTTAAGAGTAAGATCATTAGGAATGACGATCAGTTCACCTTTACCATCAAAAATACTTGAGGCACAGATCGAGGCACTCAAGGAGGAAAACCGACCAAGTGAAAAGCTTTATGGTATGCCCGAAAATGCAAATGGCTTTGTAAAGAGAGCAGATGGAGTATTATGCTTCAAGGATAGAATGTGGGTACCATTTTATGGCGGGATACGAGAATTGATTATGCATGAGTCGCATAAGTCAAAGTATTCTATTCACCCAGGTTCTGATAAGATGTATCAGGATCTCAAGAAACTTTATTGGTGGCCGAACATGAAAGCGGAAATTGCCACGTACGTTAGCAGATGCCTTACTTGCTCTAAGGTAAAAGTCGAATATCAGAAACCTTCAGGATTACTCCAACAACCTGAAATTCCACAATGGAAATGGGAACGCATTACAATGGACTTTGTTACGAAACTTCCTAAGACATCGGGAGGTTACGATGCTATATGGGTAATCGTTGATCGTCTTACTAAATCAGCCCATTTCATACCAATTAGAGAGACTTATTCCATGGAACAACTCACTAGACTTTATGTTAAGGAAATAGTCTCGAGGCATGGAGCGCCAATTTCCATCATTTCCGACAGAGATAGTCGATTCACTTCAAACTTCTGGAAATCATTACAAGATTCATTTGGAACCAAATTAGAGATGAGCACAGCATATCATCCACAAACCGATGGTCAAAGTGAAAGGACAATTCAAACATTAGAAGATATGCTGAGAGCATGTGTGATTGATTTTGTAAATGGTTGGGCTAACCATTTGCCATTGATCGAATTCTCGTACAACAATAGTTATCACACCAGTATAAAAGCGGCACCATTCGAAGCACTCTATGGTCGAAAATGCCGATCACCTGTTTGTTGGGCCGAGGTTGGAGACGCACAACTCACTGGTCCAGAAATGGTACGGGAAACAACAGAAAAGATAGTTCAAATCCGAGATTGACTCAGAACTGCCAGAAGCCGACAGAAAAGTTACGCAGATGTTAGACGCAAACCATTGGAATTTCAAATTGGCGACAAAGTGATGTTGAAAGTATCGCCTTGGAAAGGCGTGGTACGATTTGGAAAGCGCGGGAAATTGAACCCGAGGTACATTGGGCCATTCAAGATTTTGAGCAGAGTTGGCCCTGTAGCTTATCGACTTGATCTTCCATCAGAACTTAGTCACGTACACAACACGTTTCACGTTTCAAACCTGAAGAAATGTCTTTCGGACGAATCACTCGTTATTCCATTGGAAGAAATTCAACTCGACGATAAACTAAATTTCGTGGAGGAACCGGTAGAAATTATGGACCGCGAGGTCAAGCAGTTGAAACAAAGTCGTATTCCTATAGTGAAGGTTCGCTGGAATTCTCGAAGAGGTCCTGAGTTTACTTGGGAACGGGAAGACTAGATGCGCCTCAAATATCCTCATCTTTTCACCGACAACACCGTAGGACCCAACAAGGACTGAATTCAGGGACTGAATTCCTTTTTGGTTGGGCGAATGTGACAATTCGTATTTTCAGGTCATTCTCAAAACATTACTCATGCTTCATTATTTATCGTTTATCGTAAACTAGGTTTACGAGCATCAAATTCACGTAACCGTAATGGTTTAGCTGTGAATTTATGATCATATCATCGAGGACATTTCATATAGACTAAGTTTAGTCTACATTTCATTAACATCATTGTCATCATATTAGTTCATGCATGGTTTTGCATTTTTCATTAAACGTATAACTTTTATTAAATAAACGTTATCGCGTAATTAATTATTTTGAACAATTGATCCGTTACTTCCAAAAATTATCCCGATATATTTTTATACTCATATTAAGTTTATAAAATAATATTATGAGTTTACACAGTGTTTTAAATTTATTTTGTATATAAAATGTTATATTTATATAATAACGACGGTTTTCTTAAATATTACACGATTACTATTATTTCACTCAAATTTTGCAAGAAATGTATTTTTATAATTTTTATGACCTAAATATATTTTATCTTGACCCGTGAAAATTTATTTTTATCTAACGCTACCCTAAATATTCAAATGTGACTACAACTTATCATTTATCTTCATTAACTTACAAGTAATTATACATAATACATTTAAAAAAAACAAAACAAAACAATAAAAGAGAATGACTAGCACCCCTTGTCGACACAAGGGGTGAGTCATTGAGTTGCTTTGCTAAATATCTTCTAAAGTATACAAGTATTATACTAAAACCCAACATAATTCATTTACTTCATTTGCAAAATACAAGATCAAACTCTCTTGCTCTCTTTTCTCTCTAAAACCGGCAGCCACAAGGATCATAGGAGGATCATCATAAAATTTTCAAGACAAAGTTATTTAGCACACTAGTATCACTCTTTGTATAGGTTTTGAAATAAAAACCTAGGGTGATTAGGAAAAATCCATTGTTCTCATAAACCTCATCAATTACTAGTAAGCATTTCATACATATCATTATTTTTCATATTCATTTCTATGTTCATTTTTATTATGCACAAGTAAAACATGCAAGTTATGTGATGTTTATACCACTTTTTAAGGTTTTTAAGTGTTATATATATATTATCCATCCTATAATTACTCCTTGTTATATATTATTTTTAGTGATGTCTAGGAAACCATGACACCCTAAGAAGGTGTATGGTAGGATTAGAATAACTTCGGAGTTATTTTGAATGGGTTAGAATAGGTTTGGCGCGAGAAAAACTCATTTCGACAAGTTTGCAAAAGGGTCTGTCCTTATTTTCAAAATATGGAAAATCCGACAGTAGGTAAAAAATTTTGGCCTAGATATTTAGAAAATATACTTTAAAACGAAACCGTGGCCGCTTGAACGGATTAAAACGGAGCTATAACGAAGAAGTTATGAATTTTTCAAGTTGGCGACGAAAACTATAATTTTCTGGAAATTTCAGCAAGTATTGTTTATTTTGTACGAGTCAAAAATGAAGCTTGGGCGTTGTAAATTATG
>BPTQ01008371.1:0-10456 GCA_019973895.1 Chrysanthemum seticuspe
TGGGCGGAACTTGGAACTGAGTGGATTTACAATGCCTTTGCTGCATAAACAATTTTTGAAAGACTTTACAATTCATCACAAACTTATGAACTCACCAACCATTGTGTTGACACTTTTTAGCATGTTTATCTCAGGTCTTAAGGTGATAGCAATTCATGGAGCTTTTGGGGTCGCATGGCATACATTGGAGTCTTGTGCTTTTAACTAGTACCATTCGACATGTTTGTAAACTCTTTATATATTATCAAACTTTGTGAATTCTTGTTGTGTAAACTTAAACTTATTTATCGAATGGTAAACTTTTCAAAACGTCTCATTATAGAGGTCGTTTTCTGTATCCATACTTTGTGCTATGACGTCATACCCCAATGACACTATCGTTCCGCTGCGATATTTTGGGGGTGTGACAGATTGGTATCAGAGACTTGGTTATAGAGAACTAGGTTGCATTTTAGTTCCTAGACTATAACCGCTCTCAAGTCGATCCTTTCTTTTCCTATCACCTTACACACTTTTCGTGCGCATATGTTTTCTTAAGTATTTCTTCTAGAACCACCTCATTAGATAGTGTAGTTTCCTTGTACCAATAGGGGAGTCCCAAAATCTAGTTGGGTCATCAAAGATATGGAGCTCAGTAATGAGCACTTATCTAACTTGATCTCGTGACAGTTCTTGTTTGATGAGATGCGAGATCGAGCTAAATAAGTGTTACTATAAAGCTGGATAGATTTGATGATTTTGCCCGAGGATGGGAGTTCTCTTGAGGATACTTTGGGAACTGCTGGCGACCAAACCTCATAGTGACTTTAGCACCTAACGGAATTTCCTATACACCAAGTGCGACTCTTCCTAGATACATACCCTAAATCCCTCCTTCACCGTTTAGAATCGGATGATAGACTGGCTACCTACTTAAGTAACACCAATCGCCGAGACATGTATGCTTGGTGGTATGCACACGTGTGGAATGAAGCAATTATAATTATGGTGGCCAACATAATTATAAATGCGTCACAACTCACTTGGACATATGCGACCACGCATACGTAGATCGGTGTGGACACTTTAGGAACCAATTTGTGGCGTGGTATTATATTTGAGGACGTTAAGCATAGACATTGGGAATTCAACGGTTCTTTCCTTGCAGAGATCATGGCACCAAAGAGAGTAACACGCAGTACTGGCCGAGGTGGTGCGGTACCAAGGGGTGGAATGACAGGTGGACGTGGAGGTAGAGGAGGCGGTAGCAACGTGGGTAACAATGACAACAACACTGGCGGAAACCCTGACTTTGCCGCCATCATCGCTCAACAACTTCAAATCTTGCTTCCCACTATTGTCACACAAGTTGGAAATCATATGAATAACTCGGGAAACCACGGGAACGGGAATGGCGACACCAACAATGTAGCTGGTAGTAACAACAACAACAACACCAACAACAACAACAACAGAATTGGATGCACATATAAGGAATTTTCGGCATGTAAACCTGTGGATTTTGATGGTATAGGAGGTGCTTTGGCGTATACTCGATGGGTAGAGAAGACAGAGGCAGTGATCGACATCAGCAATTGTGCCACACATCAGAGGGTGAAGTATGCTGCTTGCTTGTTATCAGGAAAGGCATTGACATGGTGGAACACACAGCTACAGGCTAGAGGCAGAGAGGCAGCCATAGGTATGACATGGGACGAATTTAAGGAGTTATTGAAAGAGGAGTACTGCCCGGACAATGAAATGCAGAAATTGGAAGATGAATTTTATCACCACTCTATGATAGGGGCTGGTCACGCAGCCTACACTGACCGATTTCATGAGTTAGCCAGACTAGTTCCTCATCTAGTTACCCCTGAGTCTAAGAGAATCTCGAGGTACATATATGGTCTTGTCCCCGAAATCCGTGGAACTGTGAAAACAACTGAGCCGTCTACAATACAAAGTGCGATACTGAGGGCAGGAACCCTGACTGACGAGATGGTTAGAAATGGTACGTTGAAGAGCAGTGATAAGAGGAAGGAAGCAAGTGGGTCGAATAAGCAGATAGACATGGTAGCAGACAACAAAAGGGCAAGAGTTTTTGTGGCAACTGGTACTGAACAAAGAGAGTATGCGGGTACACATCCCAAATGTGCTAAATGTGCTTATCATCACCCGAAGACCAAGCCCTGCCGCTTGTGTACAAATTGCAATCGATACGGCCATTTAAAGGAGCAGTGTAAAAGGAATAATCAAAAGACTTGCTTTGAATGTAACAGCCCGAATCACTTCCGGAATAATTGTCCTCAGTTGAATAAGCCGCCGATGCAAGCTCCTCTAGCTGTGGCAATTGAAGGAAATAACCCAAACCCTGTACTCAATATCAGTCCTCCCCGAGGTCGAGCATTCTATATAAGGACCGAGGAAGCCCGCAATGCGTAACTGGTACGTTTTTCCTAGACCATTAAGTGATCCACCGTATTATTCAGATTCAGTGAGTCTCATTAGATAAGAAACCTAGACGCGTAAGTTTTGACATAAACACTTTGACCATACACTTGATTTCGCGAAACCTAAGGGTAGAACTTTAAGTATCATCGATTGAATCGCGAGGACGCGATTCTTCTATCAGGGGAAGAATGTCACAATTCTCAAATTCCGGTCATTCCTCATATTCCATATTCATCATTTCATAACGGTTCATTCATGATTTTTGCATTTCACATTAAACGCGTAAATTTCATATTAAATAAACGTTATCGCGTAAGTTATTATTTTGAATATTTAATCCGTTACTTCTAAAAATGATCCCGATATATTTTTATACTTACATTTAGTTTATAAAAACTATATTTTGAGTTTACCTAGTGTTTTAAATTTATTTTGTATATAAATCGTTAAATTTCTATTATTACGACACTTTTCTTAAAAACTACACGATAATTATATTATCACTCAAATTATGCAAGAAATATATTTTTACAATTTTTATGACCTCAATGTATTTTACTTTGATCAATTAAAACTTATTTTTAGCTAAAACTATCCCATTGTACAAATGTATACACAAGTTACAACAAAATTATATTTAACTACATTTTACTTACACAACTTTTATACAAAAAAAAAAAAAATAAAAAAAAAAAATAAAATAAAATAAAAAAAATTATATATATTTGTGAAAACACACCCCCTAAAATCCGGCCAAGGGGGGGAATAGTCAAAGTGGGTGAATAATATAAGTATAGATGTTTACACAAACTATCACTTACACTTACACTTCACAATAATTCAAGCAAATCAAAAACATCTTCTCTCTTGTTTCTCTCTAAAGAACCGGCCACACAAAGGAGTAGAAGAAAATCATCAAAAATTTTCAAGCTCAAGTTATAAACAATCTAGATTACACTCTTGTTTAGGTTTTGAAATAAAAACCTAGGGTGTTTAGGTTTAATCCTTGGTTCTAATCACCTCATCATATCACTAGTAAGCATCTCATGTTTATTTTCATCTTACATATTCATTTCATATTCATCTCATCATTTTGAGCAAAAACATGCAAGCCTTATGTGTATTTATACCATTTTTTACATGATTTTAGTGTTATATATATAAAAGTCATCCTATAATTATCCCCTTGATATGTTGGTCTTGATGATGTCTAGGAACCCATGACACCCTAAGAAGGTGTATGGTAGGATTAGATTAGCTTTGGAGTTGATTTGAAGGGATTGGAATAGGTTTAGTACGAGAAAAACTATTTTCGATAAGTATAAAATGTGTTCTGTCCTTATTTTGTTTTTCTGGAAAATCCGACAGTAGGCACGAAATTTTGGCCTTGATATTTAGAAAATATACTTTAAAACGAATCCGTGGCCGCTTGAACGGATTAAAACGGAGTTATAACGAAGAAGTTATGGATTTTACAAGTTTGACGACGAAATATATATATTTTCAGAAAACTCAGCAACCAATTTTTACTTTATTCGGGTCAAAAACGAGTCCTAAGCTTTACAAATTATTTCGACTTATCAAAAATATATTAGTATACTTTGATACGAAGCTAAGGACATATAATACGTAGAAAACGGATTTGAAACGACTAAGATATGCACGTTTTCGTAGAATTGCCGTAACTATTATTTTCTGAAAAACTATATTATTTCTACGAGACAAGTATTTCGGTAACTAAAACGACCATGTTTAAGGCTGTTTTTAACGTGGATGTGGAACTTTTTGGAACGAAACGTCTTCTAATAAAATCTAGATCACCGAGCATATTTTTCAAAACGATCGACCGTTTGTATAGCGGAGTTGTAATAAATTATTTACGGATGCTTAAAAATTGACCGAAACTCATTTTTACACAACCATTAGATAAAATCACCATCTTCAACCCTTATTATCTTTATGTTCGAGACCTCTATGTCGAAAACTCCTGAACTGAAACTTCTAGATTTTGATACAAACTTTCCAAAACCGTCGAGTTCGTTTCCTAACGATCGACGTACACCATTTTACGACTAGTTTTTCGAAGCTATTTTTGTCACTTTCATGAATTTTCCGACGACATTATTTTACGACGAAAAGTGATATTTTCACTATAAATCATTACAAAACTATTGTAGGATGACATTTTGACGTAAAAACTTGTAAAGTGATTTAAGAATGGTCAAGACGTCAAAAGAGTATTTTTCGACGATAAGTATTATTTTCAAAACTCGCAAATGGTATAAATAACATACGAAATGCATGCATATCATAACATCATAACTCATTACATATCATAACATTCATTCTAGGTCGCAGATAGTTTCCGAGTCTCACTTTCGTGCACTTCATTTTGTTAGCATATCCATCACACCAGGTGAGTTCATACCCCACTTTTACTCGTTTAAATTCTTACAAACTATTTGGGGGAGATACATGCTTAAATACTTATTTCACTCTTGCGAATACTCAAACTACTTATACAATTGTGTTACAATATACTTCTTATACACTTTGGACATTATGTGTGGTTTATTGCGATATGTGCCTTAATGTGCTAAACTAGTTTTCAATTGTGCATCAACATACAAACTTTAGCAACTGGTTAACTCCTGCGGGAGCCGGCGGAGAGGTATTGATAGTACTATCGGGCTGACGCCCCCACCCTTGGGTCCTTGATGACGTGACCTGGGGTGAATATAATCTGTTATTCAATGAAACATTACAAACAAGTTAGACTCGTCAAGAGGTTCAGTTGGCTGTGATTCTTTGCATTAAGTACATGTATATATCGTATGCACCTATGTCCTACTTACAAACAAGATTGACAATTCTATATTTTGGCAATGGGTTGTAAACACACAGGTTGCAAGTTTTGTATGGGCGGAACTTGGAACTGAGTGGATTTACAATGCCTTTGCTGCATAAACAATTTTTGAAAGACTTTACAATTCATCACAAACTTATGAACTCACCAACCATTGTGTTGACACTTTTTAGCATGTTTATCTCAGGTCTTAAGGTGATAGCAATTCATGGAGCTTTTGGGGTCGCATGGCATACATTGGAGTCTTGTGCTTTTAATTAGTACCATTCGACATGTTTGTAAACTCTTTATATATTATCAAACTTTGTGAATTCTTGTTGTGTAAACTTAAACTTATTTATCGAATGGTAAACTTTTCAAAACGTCTCATTATAGAGGTCGTTTTCTGTATCCATACTTTGTGCTATGACGTCATACCCCAATGACACTATCATTCCGCTGCGATATTTTGGGGGTGTGACAAACTAACTCACGAAACATTTCAAGACATCATTGAACTATTGAACATACAAGTGACTTAGGACTCGTAACAATCAATGACACTGTACATTCAATAACTAGACAATAAGACCTTCTGTTGACTAACATTATGTCTTTCGATATGTTGGTTCTTTTAGCTAATGTTATTTCAGATCACGACATGGCTGAACAAATGAATGTGGATGCACCTGACGTTCTCTCCATTGCTGATATCTATCCTCATGGCTATCCAATGAAGATAGGAAAGAACAATCTCCGTGTTGACTTTGACACCCTCACTTGCTCTGAATCTTCGTGTGTAATTGCTATTGACATTCTGAGGACTCATCCGTATCAGAACATGCTTACTCACTCTGCAACTGTCCCTGAGATCTACATCCAACAGTTCTGGAACACTATGGAAAGGGTCAAAGGACAAACTGCTGTGACGGTGACTCTGAATCACAAACAAGTCATCATTACACCTGCAGACTTAAGGGCTGTTCTCCTAATTCCTGATGTCGATCCAACCAAACTATATGCCACACCTGCTGAAGAGCTCACTCTCCAATTCTTAATCGATATCGGTTATGACGAGGCTACAGGAGTAATCACCAAGCATTCTCACGTAGAGCTTAAGAGTATTCCTCAACCCTGGAGAACTCTCTACATGATCATCACCAAGTCTGTTTCTGGTCGTGACAGCGGCTATGAGCACCCTAAGCTCATGGAATTGCAAATATTCTGGGCATTGGTCAACAAGAAACACATCGCTATCGAAGCTCTGATTTGGGATGACATGATGTCATTTCTCAACAAACTTGGCTCAAAGACTCCCTACATCAGATATACTAAATTGTTGATCCAGAGAGCACTTGGACTTCATCCTGACATTCCCAAGAGGCTCAATGACCCCGACAATCACGACATGTTGACGGAACCTGTTCTATCTGTCATAATCAAGGAAACGTCTACAAAGAAACAAGGTGCTGTGCTGCCAGATTTCCTTCTAACTGAAGATGTCAGAAAGCTCGAATCGTACCAAAGGTATCTGGAAGCAGTCAGACAAGGCAAAGTTGGTCATCTCGACGAAAAATCTTCTGGAACACCTGAAAGGAGAACCAGAAAAGGAAGTGCTGGAAGTGTCACAAGTTCAGATAGTCAGAGGAATGTTCCAAAGAAGAAACCTATTCCAAAGAGGAAACCTACCACTAAGAAGAAAGTTCCTTCTCAGGAAGCCACTCCGATCCTTTCACCTGAACCGCAAAGACAGCTCAAGGACGAGGACTCTGAGGCTACTGACACAGATGAAGAGATCACATACTCTGAAACTGCAAAGGATGAAAATCCCTCAGTACCAAAACCTCCAAGTCCTCAAACTAATAAAGGAAAAGAAAAGACTCCTGCACTTGTGTCACATGATGAAAGCTCTGATGAAGAAGAAGAAGAGCAACTGGATAAATCATACAGGAAGAAGTTCAAAATCGTCCGACATCGTCAAAAGGCTGAAGCATTTGCTAAAGATCAAATGGGTGGCCCCGGAGGATCAAGTGGTGTTGCCCACTCCTCTCCAGATCCTGATGCGGTTAATCGACCCGATAAGGGATCTGGTGCCACCACTCTTGTGCAACAACAAAAGCCTGTAGAGGATACTATTGTGTATGATTTTGAGAAACTGGAAACTGAGAAAGAAAAGTCTAGAGATGACGAGGATGATTATACAAAGTTTCTTCTAGACAGTCCAACACACTCAAAGGAGAAAACCTCAGAAACTCCTAAGGACCTGAAGTCTCCTCATGTCTCCTCATCATCAGACTCTTCATCTCATTCATCACAACCACCATCAACGAAGTCAACCAGATCATCATCCAAATCAGTGAAGAAACCTCCTAAATCTTGGATTTCTCAGACTCATAAAAAGATTGTGAAAGCTGTCCAACAAGTCAGAAAGAAGGACATACTTTACAGAAAAATGAATTGGTTTGCTGACCAAATTCAGTACTTAAATGATGAGAAAGACAAGATGGAGAAAGAAAGGGAATTTGTTCAGAAGTTCATGAAGAGTCATCGTAAAGAGGAACTGAACGAAATGATCGAAGGTTACACTAACAAGTACCTTCAGGATATCGTTCCTAAAGTCCAAAAGGAACTGGAGAAAACAGCAAGAGATCATACTCACAAGTTTCTTCTCGACACTGTCCCCGGTGTGACTAGAGAAGTATTTTCCAGACAACTCACCCCTAACATCGTCGCATTGGTTAAACATACAATGGCCAAAGAAGCTGATCTCTCTGAATCTGAGTTAATCGCTAAACTAGTGATGCAAATGTCAAAGCGATCTGGAACGTTTACTTCGGATGAAGCTAAATTTTTCGAAGGTCTACTTGCTTTTCAACTCAGTTCATCATGCAAGAAGGCAGCCGATCAACCCAAACGGCCAAGAGATGACGATGATAAGGATAAAGACTCTGCACCTAAACGTCAGAAGCAGTCTGGTAAATCTACGTCTATGCCACCTCCTCCACCACGGACTTCTTCTCAACAAAAGTCTCCTCCACCTCGGTCTTCTACTGATAACCTCGGGACGATTCCGAGTTACCACCCCTGACTCATAAAACAGGTGATTACTTTGAGTATACGGGTGGTGACGATGAAGAGGTCCTTGAGCCCCGACAACAACCCACCTCACCCAAACAAGTGCAGAAACCAGTATCATCATCAAGGCCTTCCAAAAAGAAGAAGATGACGACTCAACCTGGAGTCGTATCATGGCTAGATGATGATAAACCGAAGAATTTGAATGGTTCTCCACACTTGTCAATCAAACTCCCTACCCTGATGAAGGTCAAGAATTGGTAGACGGTTCTACATTGGAGCACGCAAAACTTTTGCAAGAAAAGTTCCATGTGAAGAAAATGACGAAATCTGAATTGAAGCGAATCAAGAATGAAGCGTTTCAACTTCTACAAGACAGCTCTAAAAGCGCCCTCGAGGTCGAATATCATCTTGAGAACATTGCTCGAGCTATGTCTAACAACATGGAAGCAAACATTGACTTCACACAAAGGGACAACCCTCCATACTACACCGACTGGACCAAACCCCTACCGACCATTGGCCAAGCAGACGAACCAAGGATTCCCTTCCGATACTTTTTTAACAGAGACCTGGATTTTCTCTTACACGGTAGCGATGGTTCGCGAAAATACGCTACATCATTGACTCTTCCATTCCCAGCGGCTATTTACTCAAACTGCATAGCTATCGAGGAACGTGCAAATCACTTGTTTTCTGACAACGTGCAAGCATACGACCAAGATGCATTGTATGGGATTCATCATTGGCCTGAATGCCGAAGAATCTACTACAGAAGCTGCCTGGTTCAGAAGTCTCAACATGCAGTGTATAGTTCCAAGGACATCGTGGCCATCAAACATATTGATCTCAAGTCTAAGTGGGACTACACATTCTTGAAGAATATCATAGTCAAACGACAAGATGTACAGGACTATGGATTCTCCGAGGCTGACTTTGAGAACTTGTCCCTCAACGACATCGAAGACATGTACCTTGCCAAAGTACAGGGTCGTATGAGACAATTCTCGACTGAAGTTCAACGTGAATTTATCAAGTCAGTTCTCATC
Organism: Chrysanthemum seticuspe; assembly: GCA_019973895.1. NCBI lineage: Eukaryota > Viridiplantae > Streptophyta > Magnoliopsida > Asterales > Asteraceae > Chrysanthemum > Chrysanthemum seticuspe. The sequence continues at coordinate 9,400 of BPTQ01008371.1, forward strand.
TTCATTAGACGCATCGTGATCAAAGAACGTGTCGAAGATATCCAGATGGTTGTTGAATCATATCAGAAACGTGTAAACTTCACTCCACCACAGCTTGATCTTCCCGACATCAACCAGCTTACACAACTTACGCTCATCAGCAAACCTTTCGGCGTTGTTTACCGCAGTGAACTTCAAAGAAACTGCTTAATGGCGTGTAGTGACCTCCACAAATTCGGGGATCATACCTTGAAGCTGGTTAGGGATGGATTGGCGTACAGGTTGAAGGATATACGCCTGAAAGTTGGGAATCCTAAGCGCTGGAATTCTCAGGAAAGGAGGGATGTGAGACGTATCATCACCATGATTGATGAACGGTTGTTCAGAAGGGATCAGTTCAGACGATTGGAGAGCTATGTTGGTGGACGACCCAGGAGAAACATCACCGGCTTTCAACGCCCTGTGCGCACTCCTGGGAACATCACTGCACTTCCTGGTACCCCTTGAATTGTTTCCTTCATATAATTTTGGATGTGTGATTATATATGTCTATGGCTTGTGCACACATAACAGTGTACAACCCGTAATTGTCAAGAAAGGACCCTGTGGTACGCCTCAGTGCCACAATCCTTATAAAAGGAGCGAAAGCTCCTTATTTTTGAGTAAAACCTATCAAACCTTTCACTTTTCAAGGTTTTGCTCAAAAAGACAAGTACTTCCCCATATGATTTTTTCAAAACCTCAACCGTTTATATCACTAGTTGAGGGGAAGTATTTGATTTAAAACTTTGTTCACAAATTGTTCACAGTGGTCACTCTTCCCGCAACACTCAAAATGGTCATATTTATTCTCAACCGTTCAAATATAACATTTTTTTTATATGCCATTTTTGAGGGGGAGAAAATTTGTGTGATAAGAAATATGTTGTACAAAATGCAAATGAATCTGTGTACCTCAGACTTAACCAACGAATTGACGATACTAAACTGTTTGTAACTCGAAAAGACTTGTCCTGGACGGGTAATAATTTCATGCTAGTTCGCTAGTAATGTAAACGTGTCTCGCAAAGGACTTGTC
>BPTQ01008398.1:0-10653 GCA_019973895.1 Chrysanthemum seticuspe
AAGTTTCCTGTAATGAGTTTTTTTTTAATGAAAGTCATATTTCGATTCTGTTGCAATTCATTTTTCTATTGTTTATCAGTAGTTAGTAAATTCTCACATCAAGTGTGGATTTAGTTTTATTTCAGTTTTCATCAAAAAAGTAGTTTCAAGTTCTGAGTTGGAAATATGTTTTAAAGGATGTTTGGGTCTAACTGTGAATTGGTCAAAACAGTTGTTTTTACCCGTTTGACTTATCAAGTCAAACTACTTTTAACGAATGTAGATTAGTTTAAATGTTTAGAAGTTGTTTTATCAAGAATTGCACAGACTTGAGAGGGTACAAAATCATTTTTCTTGTGATGTCAGGTCTGAACAGAACAGCAGCAGAAGCTGTGATCTGCGCAAAACCGTCAAGTCTAACAGACTTAAAACAGCTCAGACACAAATGCAATGAAGTCCTGGAGAATACAATGAATTCCCGGGTCGTTATGTCCCACGGAGACTCAATGGTGTGTTAAACACTAATTCAGACGATAGAAGGATCACTAAGGATAATGATCCGAAAGGATTTGGATATGAATATTACACTACTAAAAAAGTTTTTTATAAATTAAAGCGACTTAAATACAAGTTAAGAAAATTAAAAAGATAAAAGATATTAAATAAACGCTATCACTATATTTAAAGTGATGAACGTTTAAAACCTAAAACTTACGTTTTAAATTAAAAATTACGTAACGTACAAAATAAAACGTGAAAATAAAGGAGGAAAATACCTATGAATATAGAAAATACATTTTTACAATCCTAATTATATAAGAAAATTATTAGAAAAGAAAAATTATTTTTAAAACTATTTATTTAATTTTTATTAATTAAAAACTATTTATTAAGTATTTAAAATACACTAAAATAGAAGAAAATACAAAATTATCCTAGAAAAATGAAATTATAACTTAGAAAAATCTAAAATATGATAAAACTAATTTTAAAACTGAAAATATATTTTTTAGACTTTTTATATATTTATTATTAATTTAAAACTATTTAAAACTAATTAAATTATTTAAAAATACAAATTTAACTAAGAAAAATATGGAAAAATACTTTTTTCTCTTTTTATATTTATCTAAACTTAAGAAAATTGAAAAATTATTTTTTTGAACCTTTTCTTAATTTTTTTGTATTAAATGCTATTTAAAAGTGCTTAAAAACTAATTTAAATTAAGAAAAATAGCAAATGAACTTGGAAAAATCTGAAAATTGCAGGAAAAGTCTAAAATGATATTTAGAAGCTAGGAAAAATAGAAAAACAAGGGCTTATATGGAGGAATATGCAACTGAAGTGGAATGAGCTTAAAAATAAGCACTTCCAATAAGCAAATGAAGCACCACAAGCACCAAACTGAAATGGAAGCTACAATAAGCTAAAAAGGACCAAATGAAACAATAATAAACAAGCTATAACCTCTGATAAGCTAGTTGCAATGATTTGATGAACTGAGATTATGGCAGAAAACAGTGACAAGGGACTAACTTTAAGCTTATGCACAAGCTCAAAAATAAGCTCAAACTTAAAACTACCAATTGGAACCTACAACAGACCTGGGTGAGATCAATTGTACCAAAAATTAGGGTATGATAAGCTCTTATGAGCTCTGTGGAAGGGTTGCTAATGACTGAGAAAACTCAGCTTATGCTGAGTTTCTAAACAGGGCATCTCAGACCCCAAAGATGAGCTTGTTTGAGCTTATAGAAAAAATTACAAAAATATACTAAAATAACCATAAGAAAGTAGACCAACAGAGGTTTTTAAAACTACAAATTTCACAAAATAAGACCCAAAAATGAATCCTAGAAAATTCCTTGCAGTTGGCTGAAAAACAGGTTTTTCCACTTTTTGACAAAACTAAAAGTTTGACCAAATTGAGTTTTGATCTTGATTTTCTCAACTGAAATTGATATTATATGATGTATTAAGACTACTGCAAGCTAGATTAATCATTTCTAAACACAAAATAAGATGTTGCAATTCCAAAATTCTCAACAGTGGACAGTGATATGGTTTTAAGCACAATTTTGACTTTTGTGGTTTAGCAGACCAAACTATGACTGATAAAGACTTAAATGAGCTAAACAATCATGACTAAACAAATCTTAACAACTGCAAGACCCTTTAAGGCAGATTTGCTAATGAATCCAAACACTCCTTTATTACCACTGTTAGCAAACAAAAACTAATCCAAATATTGAACAGGCATAAAGCATGATCAAACTAACTTTAACTATTCTAAATTCTACTATTAAGACAGATTTTAACAGATTAGGAGTACAAATACATAGATAAGCAAGAAATGCAAAAATGGCTTAAAAATGAAAAGTTGAAAATCTTACTCACATGAGTCCACTGCTATTGCAGGCTAACCCAAACCCAAACCTACTCTATGCTAGTCTAATCCAACCCATGTCCAAGTCTGCAACACCCATTATCAGCACCAAAGCCATTCTTGGTCCAGTTTGACTTATGTTGACCCAAATCCAAAAGTGAAAGAAACTTAAAGACAAACTTGCAGATAGCTATAATAAGCTAGTACAAGCTTGTTTGAGCTTGTAAATAAGCTGCTAGATGATTGAGCATGAGAATTTGAAATTCAAATTTGTAACAGTGACCATGGATTAAGAAAGCTTAATTCAAACTTAAATTGATACTTGTAAAGAGTTGCAATACACTTAACTAACTTAACTTGGTACAATTTAACTTGAAAATACAAATAAAAAGCTTTTTAAGTCTAGGAATTTAAAATACGAAATACATTGTGTAAAAACTAACTAACTACTCTTTGAAACTGCTTCATTCTTCTCTTTTATAGCTCCAAGAGCTTCTCTCTCCTCATCTGAATAGTTCCCACCAATAATAATAGCCATTGGATGATTTAAGTTGATAATGGCCGTTTGATCATTTTGGCGCCAAAATTGGTTTAAGCCAGGTGGAGGGGTTGAGTGAAGGGGTGAAGAGGCATTTAATGTTTCTTGGAGTTGTGATGAGGTGGGGGGACAATGAGAGTGATATGGTGAGGAGGGGGGTTGATTGTGTTTAATGATTTCAGAGAGCAGGTTGGGGAAGAGAAGAAAAAGGGCGCCAAGGGTCTATTTGTTTGACCAAGTGTTTGACTGACCAGATATTAATAACAAGGGGGTCCAAAAAGGGTTATGACAGGGGGGTCAAATGGTTGCAAGGGTCCAAATTGGGTATTAGGCTTAATAAATATAGGGACCTTAGGTGTAAATTCTGAAACTTCAAGTACCTAGGCTGCCAATTCTGAAAAGGTTTCTCCAAGGACTAAAACTGACAATCTCAAAAAGTATAAGGACCAAAATTGCCACTTTGCAATTTTCCAGGGGCCATTTCTGCCAAATTTGAAACTTGAAGGGCTAATTTGTAATTTTCTCAAAACTTTTTACATTCTTCACCAAAGGACTAAATTTGACAACTTTTGATTTTAAAAGGACCTTTGGTGACTTTACTTTTGAAATTATGTGCTCAGGGACTGTTTTTGACAACTTTGGAAACTTGGGGGACTAAAACTGCAATTTTTGCAAATTTGATATGTTTTTCATCTGATTTTGATATTTTTGCATTTAAAACACATAAAACACTGATTTGTGATATTTTGATCATTTTGATGTGTTTCTGAGTGTTTTCAGATGATTTTGCAGTTTATATTGTATAAAAATGATGAGTATTTACACACTCATCAAGCTGCTATTCTTGGAGATTTTTCTTGGCTTAGTTAATGTCTAAATTGTGCAAAGTTTGTTTTTCTTAAACCCTTCCATGCCCAACTCACTCTAGTATCAGTTTTGAGTCTTAAGGTCACCTTTAGCCTAGTTAAAATCAAGCTTAAAATTAGTCCTTGGCAAAAATTTCTGAAATCTGCATCAGTATAAGTGTCAAAAGCCAAGCTGATCTCAGCTTAATTTTAAGCTGTTAATAGCTTTTTCTTGGGTTCTATTTGATAGTTTTCACATCTATGCTAGCCTAACTTTGTTTTGCAGCTTGTACCTTTCTTGGAAGCTCATTGATCAGCTCAGAAATAAGCTGCAAACAGGCCTTCAGGAACCTGTTTGCAGCCTGCAGTAACAGCCACAGGTCTCCTTTTTTTTGTGTTTCAGTTAGCTTATTTGGTAAAGAAGTAGGTTTGTTTAAGTAGCATAGAGTAGAAGCTTAGGATTAGTTTATTAGACTTCCCTTAGTGCTTATTAGTAGCTTTTGATTGCTTATTCTCTCATTCTAGTAGCTTAGGACTCCCCTAGTTAAGTTTGCTTTGCCAACTGTTTCTCCATTGATTAGAGCTTAATATCAGCTTATGAATGTATGTCCTAGCTTGTTTGTTATCATGTTAGCTTAAATTTCATTTGTAACTGCTTATTTTGACTTACTTGAGCCTAACAGTAGCTAATAAGGGTGTTTGGATGTGTTCATGCTTACTGTTGGAATAAGCAGTTTCAAACTGCTTGTTTCAAGCTTTTCAGAAAAGTCGTCTTTATAAAAAACCTTCATTTTAATAAGCTTTTTAAGTTTCAAAAAGGAAAAGTCAAAAAAAAATAATTTTCAAAAAAAAAGGTACCAAGGGGATTCGAACCCTGGTCTCCTGTCTCAAGCACACAACACAACACCACACAACCAACGCGCCCTTGGGACTTTATCAGTTATACTTTGCATAATTTAATATATAAGGGTTCTTAGGCAGTTTGTGTTTTAAGCTCTTTTGAGCTTATTTCCAGCTTATTTTCAAAAGCAACGCCCACCTTTTTCATTTTTCCTAGAATCAGTAATATGTAAAGTAGTTTTTGTGAATTTTTGGGATTTTTCTTAGAACGTTTAGTATTTTTAATTAATTAATTAGATTAAAATAGTTTTTAATTCGTAGTAATTATTTTAAAAGTCAAAAAAATATTCCGCTTTTTCCTAAAATTATTTTTAGTCAATTAGGACGTAGGAAAATTGATTTCACACCCGTAGCCCTTAAATTGCAAAACTTTTACGTTTATGGCTCGGGTTGTTTCTCGGTTTTTACGTTTTTACGTTTTAGCACCCTAGGACTTAGTGTAACTTCGTTTTATCATTTCTTAGGCTTAGTAGTAGTTAGTTTGTAGTTTATTAGGGTTCCCTTGCCTTAATTACTTTCCCGTTAATTAATTTGTAGAATACGTAATCAAATCCAAAATCATTAAAATCCAATTCAAGTTCAAATCACGAAACTCAACGAATCCTTCCATTCACACCTCGTTGGGACACGACCCGGGGAAATCACTTTCCCGGTATCACTTTTATCACACCCGTGAGGTTTGGCACGTTGACCTTTTTCCTAAAGGGTTAATTTGTCGAATTTTACGGTTATTTTGATATACGTTGATATTGTGTTTTTCACCACTCACTTCACAACAAATCAAATTTTGGCGCCGCTGCCGGGGAGGTGTGTTGCGACAATATCGTGAAGTTTTGCGATTAGTAACTTGAAGAACCTTCCTCGTGAAGTTATTGTTTTTAAAAAAATACAAAAATACAAAAATATTTTTCTTTTCTTTGTATATATATGTAAAAGATTAAAAATACAAAAAGATTTTTGCTTATTGTTTTAAATAATATAGAAGACACAATCAATATAACATTCTCAACTGAGGTGTTATCATTATAAGTTCCCGAACAAAAGATTTAAAACTTGCCTTTGTGTCGCTCGTGTTTTGGTTTACTTTTATCGGTTTAACAAACTGTGTGAGGGGTATAAGGACGGCCTGGCATTAAATTGCGGCTGAAAAGAGACGGGTTTTTAATAAGCTTCGCGCTGACCTACAAAGTCTCTCCGTTCCTTTGTGCGTTTTACTTATAGAAGTGATCATTTCACGTGGGATTATTGGTTTAAGTTCACTGTCGTTTTGCCTCGATTTTGTTTTAATTGGATTTGTTATTATCTTTTACATAAAACCGAAATAGATTCTTCGTTCCCCATTTTCATAATTCTCTTGTTTCCTCGAGTTACGTCTAGTGCATGCGCACTCGTTCTTCTAGATCATTGAGCCCTTTTCGTGATCTAGTAGAAATTCCTAGAAGACGTTCTCATAGACGTACTGCCCGAATTGTCGAACCCGAGATTCGTACTATTCCAAACAACAATATGGTAGACGAACGAACTATGGCGGAAATGCTCCAGGCACCCACCGAGGGTTATGGAGATGCCATCGTTTTACCACCAATCAATTCTGATCACTTTGAATTGAAGACGCATTTGATCCAACTTGTGTCTACAAATCAATTCCACGGGTTTGATCGAGAAGACCCGTATGCACACATCCGTTGGTTTAATAAGTTGACCTCAACTATCAATTACAAGGATGTGCCACAAAAAGTGATCAAATTGATGCTCTTTCCGTTCTCACTTGAGGGGGCAGCCCGGATTTGGCTGGAAAAAGAACCCCCTCGATCCATCGAAACTTGGGAGGATCTTGTTCAAAAGTTTGTCAATTATTTCTTTCCTCCATCAAAGACGACTAATCTTAAAAATGAAATTTCTGGATTTCGTCAAAATTTCGATGAAAACTTTGGAGAGGCATGGGATAGATTCAAAGATCTCCTCAGGAAATGCCCCCATCATGAATTCACGGAGCTTCAACAAGTTAATATCTTTTATAATGGGTTGAACGGTAACGATCAAGATTCTTTGAACGCAGCCGCCGGTGGCAATATCTTGAATCGTAAGCCTAAAGATGTGATTGAGATTTGCGAAATAAAATCAAAAGTTCCTATTTCTCGCAACAAAGCAAATATTCCGAACACTCCTGCTTCTTCATCCGGTAACTCTTCCGAGTTGGCCGCTCCGTTAGCCGCTCTAACGGACGTCATCCGTTGTATGATGAAAGAGGTAAAGGAAATCAAAAGCGAAATTCATAAGCCGGAACCAATCAAAGCCGTGAACAAGGTGTGTGAAACTTGTAGTGGTCCACACGCGTATTATGATTGTCCAGCAACCGATGCTTCTTTTTACCAAGCTCCCGTAGCTTCTGTAAACCACAATCAATATCGACCACAAGCTGATCCTCAATACCATGCACCTAGCGGTATGACACCACCTGGTTTTCCTCCTGTGCAAAACCATGGCAATCAGAATCGTTTTGTTCCAAAATCAAGGACAAAATTTCAATAACTCTCAAAATTTCAATCAGAACCGGAACAATTTCAACCAACCATATCAAGCTCCAAATCAGCAAAGTTATCAACAACCTTCTCAAGCTCCCATACCAAATGACTTCATGAAAATTACTGAGTCAAGCATACGTTCAATGCAAACTCAGATCAATAACATGAGAGTTGAGCTTAAAAAGGAAATTGATACCACAATGTCTAGGCAGACAAATGAGTTGAAGAATATGATGAGCAGTTTCATGAACATGAATATGAACAAAGCTTCGTCATCTTCTGGAGGACTCCCAAGCAATACTGTTCCTAATCCAAATGCCAAGTTGAAAGCCGTCACCACTCGTAGTGGTAAGACGCACAATGGACCTTCGACTCCAATGCCTCCTCCACTAGGAGCAATGAGTCAAGTTACCAAGGATACAACGGACAAGGTGCATTTCTCAAGCCCACGAAGTACCACACACGTCCCACCTTCGGTAGTCCAAGCTTTAAGTCCGGAACCCGAAGTTCCGAAGACAAATTCTGAGCCAGAAATGACTTCCGTCCCGGCTCAAAAGTCTAGTCAGCTTCCTTACCCATCAAGATTGCATGATGAGAAGCTCAAAGACAAAACCAAAGAGCAAATGGAAAAATTTTTCCAAATTTTCAATGAACTGCACTTTGATATAAGCTTCGTTGATGCTCTCGTTCTAATGCCCAAATTTGCATCCACGCTTAAAGGCTTGCTGAGCAACAAAGATAAGTTATCTGAGATGGCTAAAACCCCTCTCAATGAGCAATGCTCATCGGTCATTCTCAAGAAGCTTCCCAAAAAGCTTGAAGACCCCGACAGGTTTTTAATCCCGTGTGATTTCTTGGGGATGGTTCAATGCTCCGCCTTGGCCGATCTTGGCGCTAGCATTAACCTCATGCCACTCTCAGTATGGAAGAAACTGTCTCTTCCTAAACTTACATCCACTTGTATGACACTCGAGCTAGCGGACCGTACCCAAACTCATCCACTTGGGATAGCCGAGGATGTCGTGGTGAAAGTAGGAAAGTTTCACTTCCCTACTGACTTTGTTGTAGTAGACTTTGATGCAGATCCTAGAGTTCCCCTCATCTTAGGGAGAGCTTTCTTGAGAACGAGCCGTGCTCTAATCGATGTATTTGCTGAAGAGTTGACCATACGGGTTGACAACGAAGAACTCATGTTTAATATCAACCAGAACTCCAAACCTCTATACAAACATAGTGTTGCCACAATTGATCAAAAATCTGAAAGAATCAATGCAACACTCTCAAATTTCACGGTTAAGAGGAGTCATCAAAAACATGCTGAGCTAAAAGCTTTGAAAATCAACCCTGGTTCAAACAAACGGTTTAAAAGTTGTACCAAGGAAGTCCAGAGTATTCTTGATGACGATGATCTAGAATCGGAGACTTTATCGGAAGTGGTGGAAATTGCTAGCTCTAAGAGCACACCACTTGTCCCACCTCCGGAATCAGTTTATCGTATCGAGTTGGTTAACTCTGTGAATGAAACCAAAATCTCTTCGGTTTCGTCTGGATTGGATGATGATGTTTGTGATCCAATGGGAGACATCCTTCCCATTGAAGAATTACTCAAAAATGATCCATCATCCCCTAGTCTTACTATCTCCGACTCTTCCATCCCTTCTCTCACTCCGGATGAGGAAGATGACAACTTTTGGAATGAAGTCGATGCCTTTCTTAGTGATGAGTCAATTCCAACAGGAATTGATAATACTTACTTTGATTCGGAGGGAGACATCCTTTCTCTGGAAAATCTGTTGATTGAAGAACCATTTCCAACCCTCCCTACCGGAAATTCTGTTGACAATCACCACACAAACTTCAAGACTAAGCTTAAAAATGTCCAAAATAGTGATTTACTTTTTACTGATGAGGAATGGACTTGCATTCTCATGCACATCCTTATTCCATTCTTCACAGATGGTGTGGTTGCTCTTTCCCTTTTCTCTTCCGGGAATGAGGACACCATCTTTGACCCCGGTATCATCCTTTATAGTTTCTACTATTAACAATACCGCGGTTGTATCTCGTCGGTGTGGAACTTTCTGATGTTCATATGTGTATTAACACTGTGAACGAAAGTCCGATCGAGATTGGTTTTCCACGTTGCTTCCCCAAGAAAAAATGAATACGGGGTCGAGTCAAGCTAGCGACTCGGGAATCAAAAACAGTAGCACACTATATGGGTTTTCACCCATATTTCTGATTTCTTTCTACTTTCTACCACCCTAGTGTGGGGGAGTTGCCCCCCGCTGTTGTATAAAAGTTTTCCAAAAAAAAAAAAAAAAAAAAAAAAAAAAAAATCAAATAATGGCCGTAGTATTTCCCTTTTACGTTCTATGTTTCGGCATAACCGCCGGTACTTTGAATATTGAGGGCAATATTCATTTCTAGTGTGGGGGGGAATTCTCGCGAATTTTATCATGAAAACATACCACATAATTCCCCCATTTTTTGGCCAAAAATTTTTTTTTGGTTATCAGTCCGCCATGTCTAATAAACAAAAGGATTGGCTAATCCAGGAGCAAACGGCTCTTGGTAAAGATATCTCAAATCCGTTGACGGCTTGCAATTTGCCCAAAATTGTATGGTATTCAGCTCACCATATCCTTGAAAGTGAAGAGTTGGCTAGCCCGCAAGTTTATGGCTTGTGGTAAAGGCAGTGGAAAAACCATAATTGGTAATCAACTCACCAAAGATAATATTGATAATTTATCGAAGAGTTGGCTAGTCCAGAAGCAAACGGCTTTTGGTAAAGACAAATCAAATCCGTTGGAAGCTGGTGGTTTGCTCAAAATCACATGGTTATCGGTGTACCATGGTTCTTACTTGAACTGAAACATTTGGCTACTCCAGAAGTAATGGCTTTTGGTAAAGAGATTCAAATCCATTAAGTTTTCTCAAAAGATTGCTAGGGACTAGCAATGGTTCAGTGTGGGGGATTTGATGAGTGCTTATTCACTCATCATTTTAGGTCAAATCTGAGCTGCAAAACATCTAAAAACACTCCGAAATGCATCAAAATACTAAAGATATCTCAAAATTGTGTTTTATATGTTTTAGATGCAAAATTATCAAAAACAAATGAAAAACGAACAAAGTTTGCATAATTGGCAGTTTCAGTCCCCCGACTTTCAAAAATTGACAGAAATAGTCCCTGAGCACGTATTTTAAAAAGAAAAGTCACCAAAGGTCCTTTTGAAATCATAAGTTGTCATAATTAGTCCTTTGGTGAAAATTTTCAAAAGTTTGAGAAATTACAGTTTTGATCCTTGGATTTTCAAAATTGTCTTGATTAGTCCTTGGGATTTCACAATTTGCAAAAATAGTCATTAACTTATTTGAGATATGCAAGTTTGACCCTTGGACTACAACTTCATAATTTTCAGTCTTGGTCCCTGAATTTTCAGTTGGGCAGTTTTGGTCCCTAAGGTATTAATTGG
>BPTQ01008410.1:0-19353 GCA_019973895.1 Chrysanthemum seticuspe
CTCAAATTAGATTGTCAAGATGGCTACAAATGCCCTGTGCAACTGACTCAGTATTCACTGAGTCTGCACAGGGTTTGTGCAAGCTTGTCACAAGCTCAATAGAGCTTGTCAAAGTCTGGCTTTTGGTTTATAGGTTCTTGGCCAGGTCCTCTTTAGGATCCTTCATCTGTTTTTGGTTTCCAGCTTATTTAGCAGCTTATTCTTAGGCTTAAAAGAAGCACCCAAAACTGATATTAGCACATTAAGCCAAATCATCCAAATCTTTGTAGATTGCAACTCAGAGGTTTAAGATAGTTGTTTTTAGTTTATTTTGAGTTCTTGTAGTATATTAGAGCTTCTGTGTTCAGTTGGTGCTTATTGGTGTTCATTTGCTTATTTCAAAGTGCTTATTCATAAGCACTTTGCATTGCAGTTGCTTAATCTTGCACACAACCACCTATTTTTATATTTTTCCTAGATTCTAAATATTATTTTAAACTTATCTTGAATTTTTCAGATTTTTGTAAGTCAGTTTGCTATTTTTCTTGATTTAAATCAGTTTTTAAGCTTTTTTAATTAGCATTTAATACAATTAATTAAGAAAAGTTTCAAAAAAATAATTTTTCATTTTTCTTAAGTTAAGATAAATAGAAAAAGACAAAAAAATATTTTTCCAGATTTTTCTTAGTTAAATTTGTATTTTTAAGCAATTTAAATAGTTTTAAATAGTTTTTAATTCATAGAAAATACAAAAATAATCAGAAAAATACAAAATAGTTTTGAAAATTCTCTTTTGTTATTTTAGATTTTTCCAAGTAACAGTTTTATTTTTCTAGCTTTATTTCCTATTTTCTTGTAATTTAGGTTATTATTAAATAAGTAAAAATAGTTTTTAATTAATAATAATTAGATAAATAATTATAAAAATAATTTTCTTTTTCTTAAAATTTTCTCATTTCTTTAGGATTGTAAAAATGTCATTTTCATATTTTTAGGATTAATACTGCTTAAGTTTCATATTTTCATTTGTACGTCACGTAGTTTTAAATTCTAGTTTTATAAAAACATAAAATCAAAAACATCAGTTTAAAAATAGTGATAGCGTTTATTTAATATTTTTTTTATCTTTTTAATTTCCTTTAATTTGCATTTAAGCCCCTGTAGTTTATGTACTATTTCTTTAGTTATAATCAATCACATCTCTTTTCCCGTTCAAATCTTTTCGATCACTATACGTTTGACTATTCTCGCACAGCTCGTTGGGACTTAAGGACCTGGGGAAACACTATACTCTCCTGATCTTCATTGCATTTGTGCTTAAACTGTTTTAAGTTCCTTACGGTCGGCCATTCACAAGTGGCCGACTTGAGTGAGAAAACTTGACGGTTTGGCACGAATCAAATTTTGGCGGCGCTGCCGGGGAGCAGTGCTAATAGTCTTACGTTTAGCAGATTAGTGATTTGAATATTCACTCCTTGTTTATACCATCTATATATTTATATTTTCTTATAAAAATCAAAAACCCAAAAAGATTTTCATTCTCTGTTTTTACATCATGTTTTTCAAAAATACCAAAAATATTCCTCTTTACCCTCTTACCCTTTTTGACTCTTTATCCCTTTACCCTCTATCCATTTGATTCTAACTTCTTCTATTCTCATGGAATCTCTCGACTACGACGAATTCTGGTACGAAGTTGAAAAACGTGATGCTTTATCACAAATGTCAAGAATTCGTGTTGTTCGTGATGATCCATTAATTCTGCGTAAGGGAATGGAAAGAGAAACCGGGGTGACAAAGGACCAGATACTTGCCTCTAATAATGGAAATGCTAAATACGTCCAACCTACGGTTATCCAAAGATCTAATCCCTCAATTGCTCCTAAGCCGTCTAGAATTGATCCTAAACTTTCACGATTTACGGTTAAAAGCAAACTTACAGAATTTAGACCGGTGACTAGCAAGAATGACTTGCCTAATCTTCACGTTTCTCAAGAACCAGAACCGGAGACCATAACGGAAGTGGTGGAAACTGCTAGCTCTCAGAGCACACCACTTGTCCCACCTCCGGATTTTTCAAAATGTTCTTCGAGACTTGATAGTCATTCGGATCACCATGTTGGTTTTGTCGATTCTTTGAATAAACAGATTCCTTCTCATAACTCTCAAATGAAATCGTTTATTCCTTGTGTCGGTTGTGGTGAGCCTCTTTTTGGTTCACCCTGTCGTTGGTGTACATGTGTACAGTGTGGTAATGATATTCGTAACGGGAGTTGTTTGTTTTGTGGTTCGAGGAATTCATTTGATTATGATCCTAATCCGAACTCATTTAACGACCCCTCAAAATTTTCCAATTACCCACCACAGCCCGACCTATCTTCATATAACCAACATAACTGCTGTGAATTTTGTGGAGGTCCTCACCAAGGATTTGAGTGTCAATCCGGAAACACGTTTGTCTATGAACAGTTCTCCGGTGATGCTCAGAACTTTGGTTATGACCAATATCCATATAATTCACCAGTCCAGACTCAACAGTTTTACTGTTGTGAGAACTGTGGAGGTTCCCATTTCAGCTCTGATTGTCAAACAGGGAATCCATTCCCTTGTAACAATTACGACTATCCATATCACGACCAACCTCCACAGTGCCAAATGAATCAAACTCCTCAACAAACCCAACAACACACTTATCTAGAGCTTCTGGAGTCAGTGAAAAGAACTGAGGAGTTGTGTAAAACAGCATTTCATAATGCTCCCAGTTTTTCTTGTCTATATTGTGGGGGTCCTCATAATGATTATCAATGTCAACCTTCCGGTTTTGACAAATCTCCACTCCCACAATGTCCTGTCATTCAAAATTCACATGAGAAATCCATGGAAGAATTGCTAGCTGAAGAGCAGGCTGCTAAAATAAATTCCCAAATTGCCTTTGAAAAATCTATTAGGGAATCAATTGCAAAAGAAAAAGCAGCCAGATCTAGCTCTCAATTTCGTTTTATTCCTGATGACAGTGATGATGAGGATACACTTGATTCATCAAGTTCGTCAGTTGATATCCCAGCAGTTGAGATTCCATCTCAAACAACTGCTATCACACCTGAAGCTCCCACTCACTCTCTGAACATAGGGGACGAGCATCTTGACACTGTTCCTGAAAAGGAATCGGACGAATTCATAAAGTCTAGTGTTGAGAACCTTGTCCCAATCCCGAGAGAGTCACAGGGAACTTCTGATCATATGTGTGATTCTCTTTCCCCTCTTGAGTGTTCAAAAGATCATTTTGAAACTTTCTCCGATTTTAGCGACGATTGTACTTCTCATGGAAACATCGAGTATGTTGAGGCATCACTCCCACAGTCTGATGCTGATCATCATCTTGAGGAGTTCACCGATGAACTCACTCACACCAATCCACTTTCATCGGAAAGTAATGATAGTCTTTCTGATTTCAAAGCCGATCTGGGAGAGACTGAAAGTCTCCTTGATAATGATCGTTCACTCACTTCTTATCCCAACAGTCCAATAGAGAATGTTGATCACTTTGTTCCCGAAACATTCAAAACTACTTTCACCAATCCTCTATTTGAATTCGACCCTGAATTCACTTTAATTTCTGAGAATCCACTCTTTGATACTCAGATTGAGGATAGTGATGAGTCTACAGTGGAACAAGAATTCACAGATTTACATCTTGTGATTGATTCTCTTCACGAGGAGTTCGCCGATGAACTCACTCATATCATATCTCCGTCGGAGTATGATAACTTCCACTTTGATCTAGACACACCCATAATATGTCTTGATCAAGCAAGCTTAACTGATGAGATTCATGAAACTATGAATTCTCCTATTGAGGATGAAGAGTTAGTCATGATTTTTATCATGATTTTCTTTCTTTTCTTCATATATTCTGTCACTTCTCCTGTTCTTCACTCCTTCGGGAATGAAGACATTATCTTTGATCCAGGCATTTCCTTGTACCATTTGTGAGCCGTGTCTGTCTGTATATCTCGTCGGTGTGGAACTTTCACGTACTTCAATGTTTATCCAAACATCTTGAATAAAAGTCCGATGGAGATTGTCTCTTCCACTTACTTCCCCATGAACAAATTAATTCGGGGTCGAGTCAAGCTAGCGACTCGGTAATCAAAAACAGTAGTTAAACATGGGTTTTCACCCGTGTGCACCAACCTAGTGTGGGGGAGATGCCCCACATGTTGTATATAGATCTAAAAAATGAACGAAAATTGTAAATATTAAAAAATTGAATAATTGTTGTGTTTCTACACTTAGCTAGTAATGTTATCTTTTTACGTTCTAAGTTTCCGCATAACAGCCGGTACTTTGAATATTGAGGACAATATTCATTTCTAAGTGTGGGGGGGGGAAATTCTGGCGAATTTGATCATAAATGTACTCTTTTAGTCCCTTTTTCCCCCAAAATGGCCAAATTTAAAAAAAAATTTAGTGGAAGTACTATGTACTAAACACAACAAATGGTAATCAGTCCGCCTTGTCTAATAAACAAAAGGATTGGCTAATCCAGGAGCAAACGGCTCTTGGTAAAGATATCTCAAATCCGTTGACGGCTTGCAATTTGCCCAAAATTGTATGGTATTCAGCTCACCATATCCTTAAAAGTGAAGAGTTGGCTAGCCCGCAAGATTATGGCTTGTGGTAAAGGCAGTGGAAAAACCATAATTGGTAATCAGCTCACCAAAGATAATATTGATAATTTATCTAAGAGTTGGCTAGTCCAGAAGCAAACGGCTTCTGGTAAAGACAAATCAAATCCGTTGAAAGCTGGTGATTTGCTCTAAATCATTTGGTTATCAGTGTACCAAGGTTCTTACTTGAACTGAAACATTTGGCTACTCTAGAAGTAATGGATTTTGGTAAAGAGATGAAATCCATTAATTTTTCTCAAAACATTGCTAGGGACTAGCAATATCTTAGTGTGGGGGATTGATGAGTGTCTAAATACTCATCATTTTTGTACCATTTAAACTGCAAAAACATCTGAAAACACTCAGAAATGCATCAAAATGATAAAAATATCACAAATAAGTGTTTTATGTGTTTTAAATGCAAAAATATCAAAATCTGGTGAAAAACGTATCAAGTTTGCATAATTGGCAGTTTTAGTCCCCCAAGTTTCAAAAGTTGTCAAAAACAGTCCCTGGTAAAAACAAAATAAAGAAAAATGTTATTCAAGGTCCCTGAAATATTCTAAGTTGTCAAAAATGGTCCTTGAATAAATCTTTTGTCAAATGGCAGAAAAGGTCCCTCAACTTTCAAAAATGTCAAGTTTGGTCCCTGGAAATTTGAAAATGTCAAAACTGGACCTTGTACTATTAAAGTTTGTCAGTTTTAGTCCTTGTGACAACTTTGGAATAATGTCAGAATTGGTCCTTCAAGATTTCAGAATTACAAGTCAAGTCCTTGTCATTTAAACCTAAAACCAACCCTTGTCAAATCTGTTTTGGACCCCTGCCACTATACCCATTTTGACCCCCCTGTCATTACCTATTTTGGACTGCCAGGTCAAAACTCAGTCAAACCTTACCTTTTTCCCTCCCACCTGTTTCTTCCCCACTTGACTTGCCTGCAATTCCTACTCTCAACATATTCCCATCCTCTCACCTTATCCCTTATCCTCTAACCCCTCATCATCACCCCTACAGTCCACCCCCCCTAGTTGCAGTCTTCAGAGGTCAAATTACCCTTTCCCGCCAAAAATCATCAAAAGGCCAATATGAGCAAAACTTATCCATTGGCTCAAAAAAGTGGTGGGATTTGATCAAGAGGACACGTGGAAGCTTTTTGGGTATAAAAGAGGGAAGAAGAAGCAAGAACCAGAAGTAGTTAGTTTTTAAATTTCAATGTATATCGTTTTTATAGAAATGTCTTAGTTTAAATCTTAAAATGTAATTTTTCAGTTTCTATGTATTGAATTTAAGTTAACTCAGTGTTTGAAATCAAGTCTAAGTTCTAATTCAAAGTTTGATTTAAGTTCCATGTTTTCATTTCACTGTTGAAAAAGTTAGTTTCAAACCACTGTATTAAAGCTTTCAAGTAGCTTTATCTCAGCTCAAATAATCTTATTTAAGCTTAATGTAGCTTTTAGTAAGCTTATGAAATAGATTTAAGCAATATTGATCATTGGTCAACAAAAGTCAATTTGTGCAGACTTTTTGGTTCAAACAGTGATAGCCATGGATTTGGGGTGTTGCAGTGCTTGATTTGGATTGGGTTTGATATGGAATAATGTAGTTTTGGGTTCTATATTGGCTACATCATTGCTGGACACTTGTGAGTGGTATTCTTATTTTCAATTTTTTACTCAGTTTGCATTTTGTGTTTGTTTTTGTATTTGTGGTTAGAAATGGTTTAAGTCTGTTTATTTAGTGGTCATTATAGTAATTGAGCTCAGTTTGATCAATGGCATTGGCTAGTTAAGTGGTTGGTTTCATTTTAAGTTCATATCAGTTTCTAAAAGTGGTGTTTGGATTATGCAGTAGATTTGTATTAGAGGCTTGTTTTGTGGTTAAGACTTGTAGTTCTAAGCTGGTTTAGCTCCATTTGACTAATATCTGTCTTAAAATTGTATCCATGTTCACCAATAGTCAAAATCATACATTACCTGTCTTAATCTTCTAACTGTTGAGAATTTGCAAAACCAAAAACTTGTTTTGTGCTTAGATATCATAGAACTAGCTTACATTAGATTCATTTCACCATAACTCATCAAATACAGTCCACAAAGTAAGATTAAAACTCATGAAAGTCAACATCTTAATCTGTCAAAAAAGTCAAAAAAATTGCAAATTCAGTTTTGAGCCCAAATGGAGAGATTTTTCATGGACTCAGTTCTGGGTTAAAACAAGTGAAACTTTGGGTTTTTAAACTTCTCTTGGTCTATTTTCTTATTATCATTTTTATAGAATTTTGTGAATTTTTTATAAGTCTCAAATTAGATTGTCAAGATGGCTACAAATGCCCTGTGCAACTGACTCAGTATTCACTGAGTCTGCACAGGGTTTGTGCAAGCTTGTCACAAGCTCAATAGAGCTTGTCAAAGTCTGGCTTTTGGTTTATAGGTTCTTGGCCAGGTCCTCTTTAGGATCCTTCATCTGTTTTTGGTTTCCAGCTTATTTAGCAGCTTATTCTTAGGCTTAAAAGAAGCACCCAAAACTGATATTAGCACATTAAGCCAAATCATCCAAATCTTTGTAGATTGCAACTCAGAGGTTTAAGATAGTTGTTTTTAGTTTATTTTGAGTTCTTGTAGTATATTAGAGCTTCTGTGTTCAGTTGGTGCTTATTGGTGTTCATTTGCTTATTTCAAAGTGCTTATTCATAAGCACTTTGCATTGCAGTTGCTTAATCTTGCACACAACCACCTGTTTTTATATTTTTACTAGATTCTAAATATTATTTTAGACTTATCTTGAGTTTTTCAGATTTTTGTAAGTCAGTTTGCTATTTTTCTTGATTTAAATCAGTTTTTAAGCTTTTTTAATTATCATTTAATACAATTAATTAAGAAAAGTTTCAAAAAAAAATAATTTTTCATTTTTCTTAAGTTAAGATAAATAGAAAAAGACAAAAAAATATTTTTCCAGATTTTTCTTAGTTAAATTTGTATTTTTAAGCAATTTAAATAGTTTTCAATAGTTTTTAATTCATAGAAAATACAAAAATAATCAGAAAAATACAAAAATAGTTTTGAAAATTCTCTTTTGTTATTTTAGATTTTTCCAAGTCACAATTTTATTTTTCTAGCTTTATTTCCTATTTTCTTGTAATTTAGGTTATTATTAAATAAGTAAAAATAGTTTTTAATTAATAATAATTAGATAAATAATTATAAAAATAATTTTATTTTTCTTAAAATTTTCTCATATCTTTAGGATTGTAAAAATGTCATTTTCATATTTTTAGGATTAATACTGCTTAAGTTTCATATTTTCATTTGTACGTCACGAGTTTTAAATTCTAGTTTTATAAAAACATAAAATCAAAAACATCAGTTTAAAAATAGTGATAGCGTTTATTTAATATTTTTTTTATCTTTTTAATTTCCTTTAATTTGCATTTAAGCCCCTGTAGTTTATGTACTCTTTCTTTAGTTATAATCAATCACATCTCTTTTCCCGTTCAAATCTTTTCGATCACTATACGTTTGACTATTCTCGCACAGCTCGTTGGGACTTAACGACCTGGGGAAACACTATACTCTCCTGATCTTCATTGCATTTGTGCTTAAACTGTTTTAAGTTCCTTACGGTCGGCCATTCACAAGTGGCCGGCTTGAGTGAGAAAACTTGACGGTTTGGCACGAATCAACCATTATCCAAATCTTTTACCATGGACTAGATGAAATCTCTCAAGGCATCCTTGATGCTGGAGGAATTTTTCTCTATAAGACTCCCAACGATGCACATAAATTGCTCGAAGATCGAGTACTTCTCAAACTTGATTGGTCCAAATATTCCAAAACCAAACCTCTCCGAAAAACCGTTGCTTTTGTCGAAAATATCGACACCTCAAAACTCATGGAGAAGATGGAAGCGTTAACCTCAAAAATCGACTCGCAATATAAAGATATCAAAGATGAAATGAAAGAAATGCGAGACGGATGCAACAATTGTGGAGGAAATCACCCATCGTCCGAGTGCGACGATAAACCTATGGGTGGACCGAAGGAAGGAGAAGCGAATTACGCTCAAGGAGGACACCGTGGAGGAGGATATCGTAGTAATTATTACGGTCGAAATTCTGGAAATTGGCAAGATCGCCGACCAAGGGATGACAACCGTGACTCTCAACCACGAACTGACGATCCACCACCACAAAATCCCGACAAAAAGATGGAAGAAACCGAATTCGAAAAAACCATGAGAGAATTCGTGGCTGGTCAAAAATCCGCAAATGATTTTATCAAAAATCAATTTTTCAATCTCAAAGCCAAAGTTGAGCAAGGACAGAAAAATCATCAAGCATCTATCCAAGATCTTGAAAACAAGTTTGGCAGACTTTCTGACCAACATGCCTCTAGACCATCTGGTTCATTGCCAAGTAATACCCAAACCAACCCAAAACCATCAAATGATAAGACGTATCGTCCACCACAAACGAGAAACGAGTATGTCAATGCTATCTTCACAAGAAGTGATTTCTCGAACGATTCCAATCCGAATATCGTTGTTTCCGCCGGTGGAAGCAACATCAATACCGATCATGCCTTATTGATCGAGAAATTGGAAGCTCTTTCCACAAACATCGATGCCCAATTCATAAGCATACAGAGAGAGATGATGGAACTGCGAAATAATCACCACGCTTCAAAATACGATGCTGAGGATGACCCGCCGATGTGTAATCCCATGGAATTAAACCACGTCCAACATGAAGGATATCACGGAGGATATCACCACCAAAATTCCAGAAATTCGTCTTCCTTTCCATACCACAACCCAACCCATACATATCCTCGATATCAGCCATGGAATACAATACCTCATCCATCACAACATTTCAATACACCTAAAACCTCACCGGAGGAGATGATGAGAGAGTGGATGGCCAGTCAAACGAAAGCCAATGAGAAATAGGACAAACTTGTTGGTTGAATTGGAACATAAAGTCGATCAAGGAAGAAGGAACCAACAAGCGATAAGCCAAGACTTGGAGAGGAGGATAGAAAGATTAAGTAAGAAACAGGAAGTCCATCATGCTGAATCTCTTCCTTACACCACAAATTCCAACTCGAGACATGAATTTGTCTACGAACTACCCTCAATTCAAGACGAGACCGAGCACATTCCAACCACGCCGAATCTGAACCAAATCATGTCTAACTTACCAACCGTGTTACCTTTTCTTGAGGATTGCACCATGCATATCCCAATGACGCAATTAAAAGGTTCTGAACACAATGTATTTCCAAATAATATTGATGATAAGAAGTTCAACAAAACTGGTTGCAACTGGAATGGAGAACTGGAAAGAAAGATAGACAAATGGTCTGAACCACAAAATCCAAACGGTAGGACTAAGCCACCTCCTACATCTCACCTTGAGAATGTGAATGCCATATTCACTAGGAGAGGAAAATCCAATGACCCTCTGAAAAATCAAAAAGATCCGCCAACTGTCCTTATTTCTAATGAAATTGACCAAACGTTCGAAATAACGAAAAGAGACTATAACATGGTCAAAACCAAAAGAATCAATTGTATTCCCATCCATTGTGGAGTACAAACCAAAGATTCCATACCCTCAACGTTTAAGAGCTGAAATTCCCCATTTGAACCATATGGTCAAAGTATCCTAACCCGGGGAAGATTCGAGTCAGGCTGATGACTCGGTAATAAAACAAGCGCTTCTCGGGAGGCAACCCGTGTGTTTTGATTTTCTATGATCATTCCCCAAAGTTTAAACCTTCGGTTGAACTTAAGTGTGGGGGGGGGGGGTGCCATCCTTTTAATAAAACCTTTTGTTTGTTTATAAGATTGTGTGCAGGTGATGATTTCTCTAGTGGACGCCAGGAATGAAGAAAGAATTTTAAGCTGATAAACTCGTTGACATATCTGGTTTCATCTCTATTTTCCCTATTTCTATACTTTGAAGTTCACTTTTCATTGAGGACAATGTCTAACTTAAGTGTGGGGGGGGGTGAATAGGAAAAATTAGAGTTTTCATGCTTAAATTTAAAATTTTGTTTGCCCTTGTGATCTAGTTGTTTTCACACTTTTAGGATTATCTATTAGAATAACTGGATCATTCCACTGGTAAAATTGGTAATATTTGAAACTTCGAGACGTGTTCCGATTACTATTGCAATCCATTCTGGGATCTATAAACATTTGCTAGCACATATTATACCCCTTTCCACTAAACTGTGAGGATTTGAGCCTATTTCTTATTAACATACATCTTTTATGCTTGGATCTTTTGCTATGAGTGTGCCGGTGATTTTATTTATTTTAGAACTTGTGCTTGTAAATCATTACCAGACCGTAGTGAGATTGCATTCGTGCGATATAAGTGAATTCGTGTGATAAAGAGGCACTTTAGGATTTAACCCAAATGGCCTTCCATTTTACATTTAATGATTTATTAGCTAGCCACATTGGTTAGTTAACTACCCACATGGACCCATTTGTAGTGCTCATTTTTAGCACTAGATACCCCTAGTTACACCTTCTGAGCCATCCCTTTCATTTTTGCTTCAACCCAGAAAATACAAAAAGATTTTACACTTTAAACCTTAGCCTACCCCAGATCAATGTCTAACGGTTAGTTGCTAGTCACCTGGAAAGTGAAGATTGTTCAAATGATTATGAGTACCACATCCTATGAGATTGATTGAGCCATGCGTTATGAGTTCATGTTTGAAAAAAAAAAGTATGAGAAAATATTAGCCAATGAGCTATGATCGTGGAACAATTGTCATGGCAAAGCAAAAAGCTGTGGAAAGTGGAAAAGAAGAAAGCAAAAGCTATAATCGTTTATTTGGTTAGTGGAATGTTTGGTAGCTAGCAACATGGGTATTAGACTTGATTTCATTTTTATTTTTACACCAATTTCATAAACATTCCCATGCCTTATCCATACCCTTAACCCTTAGCCATATCATTATAACCCGAATAAAAGCCCTCTTTAGATGTTTTTACTTGGTGCTCACGCCACGTCGGTGGAGTTTTGTTTCTTGTACAAGCTTATGGTAATAATCTAATCATGACTGAGCAATGAGTGTGATTTATTTTGTTACTCCCCTAAAAATGAGTGATTGAGTGAATTATATTTCGTTCCTTTTTCGTGAGGTGTTTTGAAATGTTAATCATGCAAGAAAATCATTGGATATTGTCAAACATCTTGATGTTTCACCTTTATAAAGCATAATTGATGAATCCTCTCTCGTATTTATACGTGGTTGATTTGCATCACATTTTTCATAATCACGATCTTGTACGAGTGGATGTTTTTCTTAGATTTGCTTGAGGGCAAGCAAAGTTTAAGTGTGGGGGAATTTGATAACGCTCAGATTGTGCATGTTTTTAGTAGCGTTATGTTTACTTTTATATCTGTTATTTGGTTATAT
The DNA here is from genome assembly GCA_019973895.1 of Chrysanthemum seticuspe. NCBI lineage: Eukaryota > Viridiplantae > Streptophyta > Magnoliopsida > Asterales > Asteraceae > Chrysanthemum > Chrysanthemum seticuspe. The sequence continues at coordinate 12,092 of BPTQ01008410.1, forward strand.
TTGCATGATTATAGTACTTAAACGCATCAAAAGATGTTTGTCTAGATTTTATAACCAAGTGCAGGAAAACAGAGGGAAAATAAAGAAATGTTCAGCAAATCGAAGATTCCCGTTTCAGTAACTCTAAATCAGTATCTCAAGGACCTTTGAAGACCATAGTGATTGAAGAACCGAGTTCTACAAGACAAAGTGAAGAAAAGATCAAGTTTTCGTAACTCAGAAGATCCAACCGGATCGGTTACAACTGTAACCGGATCGGTTGGAAAATGGCCAGAAACAATGTTATAACCATCACCAACCGATCAGTCGCAACCCGCAACCGGATCGGTTGGCCAGTTTTTGTAGAAGACCAACCGGATCGGTTGGTCGTATGACCGATCCGGTTGGAGAAGCTGCAGTTGCCAAATCTTCATCACTAAGCTTTTCCTTTGCATCCAAACGATTCTAGGTCCTTCTCTTGGTGTATTCTAGTCCCTTCCTTACTCTATGGAGGCCAAGTTCAGCAATTAATACCCTAGGCCTTGGAATTAGTATAAATAGAGGCTAATTGTGAGCATATGAAAAGACCTCAAATACAAATCTCTCTACTCATCAAACAAAGCCTTAAGCTCTCAAAATTCGTCCTTAGAAGTCCAGAGAAGTTTGGAGTTCCAGAAGTTCCACATTTGGAGGCCAAATCACCAAGAAGTCTACCTCAATACTTTGGGAATCATTACTTCACCATTTGTAATCTTATTCCAAGCATTGTAAGACTTTTAATCATGTTTTCTAATGTTCAAAATTCTGAGTTTATGTTCATGTTTGCTATGAGTGGCTAGTTTCTTTATACACTTGCTTAAATGATGTTGATTATCATATGATTAGTTAGTGATTGTGTTAACATGTTTTAATTCAATTTCAAGTTGATTCTAAGATCCAATTGTGCTAAAGTTTCATAGTGACATTTGTTAATCAAGTTTGGCTAATTGATAGTAATCGTTGGGGTCGAAAGAACTTATTGTTATTCAACTAGTCATAATCATTTTGTCTATGGATGATTGTTTTTACCCATTATTCTTGATTATACAAAGGAACTAAGGTGTGGTTGTAATAGAAACGCTTCTTGATTATCAAATTGGATTGGTTGGAAACATCTAAATGGTCGTAAGATTACTTGTTGAGAATCAATTGTAGCCTTTTGTCTATGATCGGTTACCTTTTGTATTGACCATTTCTTAAGCAATTTGATGAACAAGTGGATGTTTTTGTGTTTAAGTTTATGTAGGTAAACTTATGAAACTTGAATTGATCTTGAATTGATTGGTTAAACATAATGCTTGTTTTTATGAACTAAAATCTTGACGAAGGTTTAACTTGTAAGAACAATAGATTAGTCTTCCAACTAATTATCACAACCAACATGTTAAGAGGTTAACACAATCACATTAATCTATGATATGAAACTAGTTTAAGCAAGTGTAGTTTTTAATCATCTGAATTTCATTATACCTATTTGCTTTATTATATGTTTTGGATAGACTCCGTTAATTCAAACTTGTATTTAGATTCACTCAAACCCCTGCGAACGATCCCGACTTACCTTCATAATCTTGCTATAACGGACGAGTATACTTGCTCGTAAGTGTTATTGGTAATATTGGTAATTCACCTTTTATAAATTTAAAACTTGTACACAACCAGCACATCAGTGCTTCAACGACTCTGATACTTTCACTCCATGCTTCTGCTATGCTGCTGCAAATATCATGATCCAGTAAAAGCTTCCGCTACTCTGATGAGAATATATATCATGACCCAGAATGTGAGCATGTCGGTCCAATTGTCACAAAATCACATAATACCAACGCCACAATGGAAGAGTCAGAGATTTATGTTATCTGATGATCTTAATGCTGGCTCAAAACTCATCATCATGTGGATCAGTTAAAGACATCCACTTGAAATTATCCAAATATGCGGAACATGAAGAATCAAAGACTACGAGCTACTGAGCAAAGAACTTAATCAAGAATCCTAGAACAATCTAATGTAATATCTGTTTGTATTCATTGTAAATTGAGGTGACCTCCCTTAGGGGGAGATTGTTAGGAATTAGAAAATTCAGTCGTTAAAGAGTCGGTCACCTCAAGTATATGTATTCGATATAAAGCTCGTAGTCGTAGTCTAGTTATGTTAGTAAGTAATTTGTTAAGTAACACCGTGGAGGACGGACGGGTCTTTACCCACTGTATGCCTGATCCACAGCCCGTAGGTGGCGTTTATTTGTAAGACACTATAAATACCCTCTACCTCCCAAGGTAGAGGGTTGGAGCTTGAATACCATTTTTATTTGTTTCACATAGTTCCCAACTCTCTTCCCTTTCTCTCGCTAGAACTTTCTCTCTCTAAACATACTTGAACACCTCATATGATTATGGTTTAGTGTGATTGTGAAATCCTATAGCTTACACTTTTTAGAAACTTCTTTATCATGAGCAATCTGAACTTGTTCTTTCTTTGAAATCTTTCTTTCATGTTGCTCTTCACTTTCCATAACTGCTTTACCTTTATCTTTCTTCTGTTTATCAATTTGTTCACTTGCAGTGGCAACATTATGTTTATCAGTGGGAATATTTGACTATGCAGTGGAAATTGGATCAGTGGTAAAATCAGTTGCAGTACAGAAAATATCTTGCTCTAGTTGCTCTTCTTGAGTATCAGCTTCCTCTGCACCTTTACTAGAAACACCTTCATCATCAAAATCAATTTTCCTCCCCTGAGTTTCAGCATCTGTTTTCCTCCGCTGTTTGGGAGAATTTCCCAAATCTTGATCAAAACCAGCTGAATCACCATCATTAGGTGAGGAAGAAGATGAGATCACCAACTTTGCAGTTTTCTTGTGCCTTTTCAACCCCTGCAACTCTTCCTTCAAGGTCTGAATCTCTTCTTTTAAATGTGTAATATCCTTGGCATGCTGCTTCTTGACATGTGCCAGGTCCTTCTGGAGAGATTCAACCTGCTTGGCTAACTTTATACACAAAACCATCAATTCCAATTGTTGCCCACTGCCCTCATCACTTCCAACTGTGTGACCTGTTGGGAGAGGTGAATCATGGGGAAAAGGATCAGATTCCTCCCTAGTTGAACTAGGTTGAAGTCTAGAACCACCACTGCTTGTTCCTAGACCAAAAGGTTCAGAAACATGCTGTGTTGTCATGAGAGGAGTTGGCTGTTTAGACCTTCTCTCATAGGTGTGAGAAACTGGTGGAGTATAATCAATGCTTGGAACATTAATTATGGGTGTGTTTTGTTCAGGCGAAATCTTAGCAAGCATTTGAGGAAGGAGAGGTGTAAAAATCATGTTGCCATCTTTGTTCATGTTTTGAAAAACTTTAGGCTTGAGACAACTGATTTTATAAACATTAGTATGGGGTTGCAGTTGTAACTCATTTAGCATTGCTTGCACAAACCTTGGATACATCAAAAATTTTGTTTTACTCTGTACATTGCCTTTCATACTTGTAAAAATATAATTTGACCAATTAAAAGTCCTATCCAAAGCTAGACAAACCAAAGGATAAGCCATTGTTGAACTAAATTGTTCATAAGAGGTTTTCTTAGGACTTAGGCAATGCAAAAGAGTATGTATCAAAAATCTCCATTGGGGACAAAAACCACTCTTTTTGAAAGTAGCCTTTTTATCAGTGGTATCATACCCCATAGAAGAAAGATGTATATGAATTTTGGGCATGGGTAAAGTGATGATACCATCGAGATCATCCAATTGGAGAACTCTCCTCAAGGATGCCTCAGTAACATCAATAGTTACCCCATCCACAGTGGCTCTTAGAGCATCTACTGTTTCATGTGTATCTCTATTTTCAATGGTTATGGACTGAGCAGAAGTCCAAAACTGTTTGATTTGAGAGATATAGATTGTGGGATTTAAAAGTAAAGCATACCTTATATGGGTAGTATTAAGAAAGTCCACAATCTGGTGAAAAACAGGGCCACTCTTCTCGTTTGACTTTTGTAGGTAGGCCACTTGGTTGTGCTCATTTGCAAATTTTAATGATGCCATAGAAACTTTTGATGAAAAACGATATTATGTCAGTAATAATTGAAGGAATAACTAGCCAATTAAGAGATAAAGATATATAGGGTTAGGGTTTAAGATTATTGCGCAAGAAAAACTATCTTTAGAAAGTATTTATCTTAAGCGGATAAATAACAATATGGAAAGTAGATAATTTCCTTAAAATTTTAACCCTATATATATGGAAATCAGTGGTTACTTTCAACGGCTAGTAAAAATAAGTTACTGACACAATCAGTTGTAACGGCTAGAAAAACAGTGGTAAAATAACACTGTCACTGGAAACTGTGAACTAGCAGTGGTAATTTTTCACAAAAATTTCAAAGAGCAGTGGTAAAGAAAAACAGAAAATTAGACTGCTCTTATCATAGTTTTTAGCAAACTACCAGCTATCAACGGATTTGATATGTCTTTACCATGAGCCGTTTGCTATGGACTAGCCAACTCTTAATCATAAAGAATATGGTAAGTTGATAACCATATAATTTTTGGTAAACTATCAACCATAAACAGATTTGTCAAGTCTTTACCAGTAGTCGTTTGCTCTGGACTAGTTGATTCTTATGTGGATTAGACATGGTGAATCAATAACCATTTGTTGTGTATCTCAGTTATACACCTTTTAAGATCAACTCCCATCTAAGCTGCATAAACACTTAAACAAAAATAAAAGCAAACATATACAAACTCATACAACAATTTCAGTACCCAAAAACCTCCCCTCAACACCAAAGATGATTAGACAAAAAGTTTATGGATTAAGCATTCCAATACTGGTTACCAAGTACTGAAATCTTCCCACATCAAGTCCTTTTGTTAATAAATCAGCATAGTTGTCATCAGTATGGATTTTGACAACTTGAATTAGTCCTTTTTCATAGCAATCTCTTATGAAATGGTGTCTAATTTCAATATGTTTGGTCTTAGTGTGTTGAACAGGATTCTTAATAATGCAAATAGTACTGCTATTGTCAATATGTATGATGGTATTCATGAAATTGTACCCATAGTCCAAAAGTTGATTCTGAAGCCATAGAACTTGAGCACAACAACTTGCAGCAGCCACATACTCTGCCTCAGTTGATGAATTAGCCACCATTGTTTGTTTCTTGCACTGCCATGACACTAATCTGTTGCCAAGAAATTGACAACCACCTGTTGTAGATTTTCTATCCAGACTTGCTCCAGCATAGTCACTATCTGAGTAAGTAACCAAATCTAGAGCTGATTCTCTAGGATACCATAATCCCAGAGTGGGAAATGCTTTAAGATATCTGAAAATCTTCTTCACAGCAGTCAAGTGAGAGAACTTGGGAGTGACTTGAAACCTTGCACATGCACACACTGCAAACATAATATCTGGTCTAGATGATGTAAGATACATCAAAGAACCAATCATAGACCTGTACATGTGTACATCAACTTCTTCACCACTATTTTCCTTCAAGAGTTGATGTGTAGTCTTGTCTGCAGGGGTGCTTGATGACTTTGCATCGGTGAACTTGAACTTCCTTAGTATCTCAGTCACATATTTATCTTGGTTGATGAAAATACCATCTGGCCTTTGTTGTACTTGAAGTCCTAAGAAGAATGTGAGTTCACCCATAGAACTCATCTTGAATTCTTCCTTCATTGGCTTCTCAAATTCTTTGCACATCTCTGTCTTTGTAGATCCAAAAATGATATCATCAACATACACTTGAACCAACAGAATATTATTCTTGTCTTTCTTGATGAACAAAGTTTGATCCACTCTGCCTCTATGAAACCCATTATCAAGAAGATAAGTAGTTAAGGTTTCATACCATTTCCTTGGTGCCTGATGCAAGCCATACAAAGCTTTAACTACCCTGTATACTTTATTGGGATACTCAGGGTCTTCAAAGCCTGGAGGTTGTGAAACATATACCTCCTCATCAATCTGCCCATATAGAAAAGCACTCTTTACATCCATTTGATAGACTTTAAAGCCCATAAAGGATGCATAAGCTAAGAACAGCCTGATTGCTTCAATTCGTGCAACTGGGGCAAATACTTCTTCATAGTCAATACCCTCCTCCTGAGTGTATCCTTGAGCCACAAGCCTAGCCTTGTTCCTGATAACAATTCCTCTTTCATCCTTCTTGTTTCTGAATACCCATTTAGTACCTATTACCTTCTTGCCAGAAGGAAAATCACAGGGCACCTAAACCTTTTGAAGCTTGAATTGGAGCAGCTCTTCTTGCATTGCTTCCACCCAACTTTCATCTTCTAGTGCCTTGTATACATTCTTTGGCTCCATTTGTGACAGAAAACACATGAAGAGACATTCATTCTTGCCTTTATGATGTTTAGATTCATATATTTCACTAATAAATCCATGAATATCAGACAATTTTGTTTGTCTCCTAGTCTTTATAGGTGAATTGACAGCCCCAATCACATTTTCAAGAGGATGTGATTTATGAATTGTAGTATGGGGAGTCTGAGGAACTGCAATCTCTTTTGGCATATTCGAGATTTCAACATCATTGGCTTGAGCTTCCTCAGTAATCGGAGTAACAACTTCCACATCTGGTGTTGCAGTGGAAACATTTGGCCTAGCAGTGGAACCTGAATTTCCACTGCTTTTAGAATTTTCAGCATTCAAGTTGCTACCTCCTTCCTTTCCCGAATCATTAGAAGGATGAGCATCTCCAGTCTTTGGAATATCACCAGTATCTGCATAGTCCCACAGAGGCAAACTAAATTCATCTTGATCATCTACTTGGTCCTTGTTGGGTTCATCATCATCAAGAAACTCTTCTGAACTTGCAAAATCATAAGAAGATGTACCTGTAGTGATAGGCACATATTTCATAGTATTGGTTAGAGTATCAAGATCAAACAGCCTTTCTGGACCAGTTCCTTTGACATTCACTTTGTTTTCCAGGAACTCAACATGCAGATTCTCTTCAATCTTTTGGGTTCTTAAGTTGAATACTCTGAAAGCTTTATTGACCATGGAATACCCAACAAAATACCCTTCATCAGCTTTTTCTTCAAATTTGCCCAGATAATCTATGGTATTGAGAATAGTAACATGACATCCAAATGGTCTCATGAAGTCTAGGATAGGGGGTCTACCTCTAAATAACTCATAAGGTGTCTTGTTCTTTGTTTTTACCACCAAAACCCTGTTTTGCACATAACATGCAGTGTTAACTGC
>BPTQ01008415.1:5987-17724 GCA_019973895.1 Chrysanthemum seticuspe
GGTATGAGATTGATAAAAGGAATGTGAATAGTAGTTGTTGTTGTTGTTGTTGTTGATTCAGGTGTTGTAGTTGTTAAATTAGTAGTTGTTGTTTAAATAGTTGTTGTTAAATTAGTTGTTGTATGAGGTGTTGAACCTCGTTAAGGTGGTGGTGTTTATCAAGTTGGTGGTGGATCAGAAGTTCATGTTGGAATGTGTTTGAAGATGTTAGTTGTAGATAGGTCCTTATGATACTTCCTTGGTTGTACCAAACCGTTCTACACACTTCGGAATTCATCGGTTGTTAGTTAAGTACTTCGACCGAGTGAACTATCTGGAGGTTACGAGTGAGGTCCATAATGACCTTCTTTAAGAACTTTCCATGTGGCTTCTTTAGATCACAAAACCTAAAGAACCTTATAACCCATTGATCATAATTACCGGGAGTGAGCATTGGAGGTCTATCAAGTGAGCCAGCTTCATGAATTGATTGTTGGCTACTTAAGGCTTCACACATCTTGCCAAACCATGTTGGTTCCTTCATAGTATTCCTGGATAGATGTTGATTGTAGAAGTTTGTGTAAGGTTGTACTTGAAGACTAGGTGGTGGTTGAACTATTTGTGGTGGTGGAATTGCTCCAAGTTGTGGAGTATGTTGTTGATTAAATTGTTGTTGATAAATTTGTTGTTGATGATTAAATTGTTGATGTTGTGGACTTAGTTGTTGTTGTTGTTGTTGTTGATGATAAGTGTAAGGAAAATAGTTAGAGTATGGTGGTTGTGACATGTTGAAAACTTGTGTTGTTAAATGGATCTTTGTAGTCGAATGAACCGTTGTTGATGAAGTATCCTTAGGCGTAGAAATCACGGAAAGGCAAAGTACCACTTATGCGTAAAAACACAAAAGATACGCGTAACAGCAATAGTTACGCGTAGGATTAGCTTACGCGTAAGAAATGAGAAGACACTAAAGTTATGCGTAAACAGAAAGTTAAGCTTAGAAAACTTAGGCGTAGGATTACCTTATGCGTAAGACAGAGCTTAGGCGTAAGAAGAATCTTATGCGTAATGAGTTCTACGCGTAAGCTTAAGCTTATGCGTAAATTTAGGGTTTTACCCAAAAGATCTTTTACACTATCACAGTGCAAAAGATATCCTAAGTCGAAGTGTTTTCAGGCTTATCCAAGCAAGAAAAACACTGAGTAATCCACGAAACTGAAGATCAAACCAAGGAACAGTTACGCGTAAGATTAGGGTTTCACTTACGCTTAAAAGATAGCAAAAAGTGATTTTTGCCAACTGATGTTTCCAAACCAGATTTTTGTGATGAAATAGCTTGAATATCACCAAGATAACACAAAAGTGTGAAACTTAATGATCCAAAGCGTGTAAACACGTTATGCGTAGAACTTAACCCACGTAAAAAAACCTAGCTTAAAAACAAAGATCCACACGTAAAGTTTGAAACTTTTTGCCAAAAACAGTTATTTTAACACCTTAAAACGTTGAAAGTACAATAATCTTAGATTGAAAAATGTAAAAAATAATTTTTAAGCGAACCAAAGTTTGAACCGTTGTTACGCGTAAGACCGAAGCTCACTTTAACAACAAAAAACGATTCACCCAACTATTTGGCGAATGATACCACTGTTAGGTCACCATATTTGTAACACAAGCATCAATATGAAGAAGTAGAGAATAAGAGAAGGCGGATGAACACACACACACTTACGCGTAGGACTATGTGAAAGATTATGCTTGAGAGTAAATGTAAATGTGAACAACCAACCCTCAAGTGAGGGTATTACAAGACTATTTATAGGAGAGGGAGCTAGGGTAACACTCCTAGTCCATTCCTTTCCTTATTGGACTTGGGCCAAGGCTCATGGGCTTTCTACATAAGCCTTGGCATGATTACTAACATAAAAGCCATATTAAGCTAACTATTACATATGAATCACTAACACTTGAATTAATGTTTAGGAGTGATTCCAACAGTTGGGAATATCAAGCCATCAGACATAGGAAAAGCGGTCCGCGTTAAGGTGTACTGGAAATGGACGGTTGTCTCTGCCCGTGGTGCAAGACCGACAGTCCTGACTTTCATTTTGCTTGATCAAACGGTAAGATCTGTAGATCAATTCTATTTTATTAACACACGCCTGGATTAAAGCGGCGTGGCTAACCAAGTGCGATGACCGTTATCTAGGGAGGCGCTATACAGGCAAATGTGGAACCGCGGGAACGTGTTCGTTTCGATAATACCCTCGAAATGGGCCGTGCATATACCATTACCGGATTCGGTTTGCTGGACGCCAAAAAATGGATGCAAACTCTGCCGAACAATTTTATACTCATGTTGGGAAAATTAACTGACGTACAACCATTTTGCGAGGAGCGTTTCCCCGCCCATTACTTTAACTTTGCATCGTACGATGAATTACCTTTACGTGCCGATAGGAACGACGCCATGCTTACAAGTATAAAAACTTCTATTTATTGATTCGCTACAACTACGTGTTCTGAAAACGTGCTCCTTACCTGCAGATTACATCGGCTGCGTTCTCCATGTGGGTGACTTGCGCCAGCCGGGGGTTGGCAACCAGAGACATGTCATATGGAGAGACATCATTCTCCGAAACCTACAGTGATCTACACATACTGATTTTCTTTACTCGCACGTTCAGTCAGCTAGCAACTAACATTTGTAATTCTACCCAGGGGAAATATTGTTCGCTTCACCCTTTGGAATGAAAAGGCAAGAGACTTTGATACTGACCTTTATGAGAAAGAGCCAAAGCCAACCGTCATGGCAGTCAGCTCCTGCTGGGTGAGGACATACGGAAGTAATTTCATCGTAAAACACTAGACCACCACCCGGTTAACTAAAATTCTTTCTAATCAACGTGCCGGAATACGCAGGCCTGCAATTATCGAGCACCGTTGCGACTTACTACTACCTAAACCCGGAAATTCCTGAAACCGAATACATACTGAGCATGTAAGCCACAGTTCACGCACTGCTTTCTTCACCTCCGGTTACCACTTACCATAGTTAATGCACATTTTTTAGGATTTGCAAACTGTAACGTTACCTTTTCGAATCTGTTTATCTAACATGCTTTCTGTTTTTTTAGGTATGGCGAGTTGTTGGCGCCGCCGGTTATACAAAATGTTCGGACGCAGCGATACGATGACATCGAGCAAGAAAAATCAAGGAACAGAACGACAATAGATGAACTACTGCGAGAAGACCCGCGCAATCAAATGGTATTGTCCTTACTTAACATAAAAAATTGAAACATCATTAGAAAGCTCGCTAAATTATCAATCACTTGACTAGAATGTCAGGTTTACGGTCGTCGCTACTGTTACATATGTTGCTAGCGGCCGGGCGTGGTATTTTCGCCGGTGTAAAGACTGCCGCCATAAAATCTTTGAAGACTGCCTCCACGGCCACTGTAAGCAGCCAGATCCTGGGGAGCCGAAAGACTACAGGTATGTACTTTGTTATTGCGAATGTAACACTACTAGCACTGGCAAGCGCCACTGTCTCATGGGAATTCAAGTGTTCTCACCTGATAATATTGCACCGGCTGTTTTACAGTTACTGCTTCAGGATAGTTGTTGTTGATGCGACCGGTGCACTGATGCTTACATGCTTCAGTAACGAAGCACACTCTATCGTAACCGAGTGCAATAAAGTGGTATCGGAAGAGGGCCACACCGATCTGTATACATTACCTCCGGTGCTCAGTGCACTAGAAGGGGCGACCCATCTGTTCCAGCTGCATTTCGCACCAGAGTCAACAAAGGAGAATCCAGTATACATACTTGATACAACCATGGAAAGTGGACAACACTTGCTGCCTGCAGTTGAGAATAACCCGCCGGTAGATGAAACAAATATGCAGATAGCAAACGAAGTGCTTTATCTAACTGGGCCCGAAGACGAAGCAGAAAAAGGAAACGAAACGGGTACGTCGACGGAGACAGCACCAGCAACACCTTCTTCATCCAACATACTGCCAGTACCCGACACGGCTACTACAGAAGGTACCGAAGAAATGCTTCAAATGACACCAGCGGCTACACCTCCTTCTACTGAAGCTCTCCAGCTACCGGCTGCGGTCACAACAGAGGCCACCTCTCAACTGCAATAGGCAACTGCAATAGGCAACTGCTAAGGCACCGGGCACGAGAGCATCTGTTCGTAGGCAACTGCTAAAAGACGAAGCGGTTGAGCAGCTACCTGCGACCACAAAAAGGACCAAGAAAGAATGATGCTGCCACCACATCGGTAACCGTAACAGCTTAGTCTTAACAACAACTATTTTACTGCGGCTAGCAAACCTGTATAGGCTACCGCAGGCTAGGACTGGCAATAGTAGCTCTTTTTATATGTAAGAAACAAACAATAGCACTGTTACCGTGCGGTGCAATTCGGCTAATCTAGGCCGTAAATTAATATACATGCCGCGTAATTATGTTAGTTCTAAAAATATGTATCATAACCTGAAACTGGTATGCAAGTTCTATATGACATGCACACCATTGGCTCATTTCATGGATACATTTACAGGTACATAGAAGCCGCCGTTCTTCAGACGCGCAACATTTAATTCCAAAATACCGGCTGCTGTTGTGTCGCAGCTCCAGATACGAAAGCGTCACCTGTGCAAGCCATCGTATAAACGCACGGCGTGGATGCCCATCCATAATACACAAACATTTTTCCGAAAAAAGGGCAGAGAAAATTATGACATGAGAAAAGCACTTTCACCACGAACAAATCCAAAACCAATCACAGGCTATCTTAAATTGTAAATGGTATCTAAATGCACATTCCCCTAATATACAAACGAATAATGGACTGGCATGATGAGCCAGCCTTAAAACAATAACTGGAAAAAATAAAGGCGACGATAAGCCATGTCTAACACTCAACACAAATCACTCCTCATCATACGTCACACTCGAGATCCAAAGATAACCAACAGCCACAACAAAAATTTACCCATACATAAAAAGTGCCACTTATATTAACATACGACACTGAAAGTACATAAACATTAAGACCCACAAACTACAATCACATACTTGACCCACAACCTACAATAGCAAACTTAACAAACACAGACTTTATTCTAGACAGCCACCTAAGACAAACAGCTACGCAACCATCCCTAGCTTCTTCCAAACCCAAAAGCATAAACACCCATCCAGATCCAATCACTGACATCATCACTGAAATCCATGACAATGATGTGCCTCTGCTTCTCCTCCATACCCTCCCTTGCCTCTGCCAGCACATTGACCAGGTTGTCGATCCTGTCGCGCTCCCTTTGGAGGGTCTCATTGATCCAATCAATGATCTCAGTAGCAAGATCATGGAATGAGCCAAAGGACGAAAGCTCCTGCACATACTCCTCTTCCTTCTCGATTTTCCTACGCAGATCATTACACTCCTCCCCAAGCTTCTGGATAAAACCTTCGTCCTCAGTCATTTTTTGAGTGAAAAAAAACTTGAAACATTTTTGGAGCTCATCAGATCCGGACTGGTACTTGAGCTCATTCAAGTTTGGAGTGTAGGCCATGGCTTGACAACAGTTGCAATGTGTAGAGGTGGGAGGCTAATGGTAGAAAATAAAATGTGAGGTCTACAAAACCTAATCTGCCATTTATATAGACACTCACAAAACCCTAATACTTGAGCCAAACTGCTACAGTGGTGACCAGTAACCACACAATCAAACTGCAACAGTAGTAACCAGTTAGCTTACATTTCCCATGCAGAAGCATTCTCAAAGAATATGTATTTTATATTTACGTAAATACCCATACATTAAAATGTACAAAGTTTTAAAATAAAGGCAGGCTATATTAATACCTTTTAGAGCTAACATGTAGCCACTACCTTTTGCCATGTGGCCATCACATGATAACACTTATTAATTTTCGTTATTTATATAAAACTAAATCGCCAGTTCATTTTCATGCTCATCCAAAACATTTGCTTTTCCAAAATAAATATCAGAAAAACGCAAACGAAAGCAGGTATATCGATAAATATAAATTGCCCCACCGTAACGCGGCGTCATCGTAGCAATCTTTGTTTTAAGTAATAAGAGGATAGTTTTGCATATTAAGAATAGCTAGCATATTTGAATTTCATTTCATTCCATTAGCATATTGTTGCAGTGTTCAATAATAAAACACGTTTTCGCATAAGGTAGTAGTGTAATTTAATAGGGCTAGATTTTATTTTACATTAATTTTAAACTTTGTTTTAGAAAATATAATTATTAAGATATCTCAACTACATATAATGCATTTTAGACATTATCTCCTCATTTATTTTAAGATTCTAAAAATTGATTCTAAACATTACAAGTTCTAAACTTATGTTTACAATTATTTAACTTTCAACTCCATATAATGCATTTTAGACATCATCTCTGCGGTTGGTTTGCCTTAGCCGGCCTTGGTTTCTTTTTGGCTTTGTACATTCTTTTGTTTGTCTCTTTTGCCTCTTGCTTGGAGCCTTTTAATGCAATATTAGCCTTTAAAAAAAAATATTCCCTCATTCAAAAATACAAGTTCTTAGTCTATGTTTACAATTATTTAATGCACTAATACATCTATACAACACCTATAATTAATGTTAGCTTTAAATACCCTTTCATTCAAAAATATAATTAATATACTAGGTCATCATAACCAAGACTAGGTCTGCAAACAAACAAAATTTTATCAAGCAACTCGAGTTTGAGCTTGAGCTTAACTCGATCGACGCGAGCTTTTATCGAGCTCAAGCCTGATCTCAAGCCCAATGAACCAGCTCGAAACACTTAATGACCCGAGCTCGAGCTTTTCGAGCCTTCATGTACATATATATTTGTTGTACATATTTATATAAACAACCTATATTAATTAAATATTTATTGTTGAAGGACTATTTAAACCCTAATTCTCTCGAATGCTTTGTAAAAGTTCTTTGCTTAAGTTCATCACGTATTTTTTATTTTATTTTTTTGACTTTATTAATGATTTACTATCGAATACAATGTTTTTATGCAAATTCGAGCTTTTTGAGCCGAGATCGAGCCTTATTAGAATATTAATCGAGCGGAGCTCAAGCTTAAATGATTAATGCTCGTCGAGCTAGTCAAGCCAAGCTCGAGCTTACCTTATAGTTTTCGAGCCGAGCTCAATCCATGCCAAGCTCGAGCTCGGTTTGACTCGATTACATCTTACCCAAACACTTAAATTCGATTGCAAAGGATCATACATTTCAAAGTACGGAAAATTTGAGATTGTTTAAAAGGTATAAAAAAATGTTTATCTTTTGAATACCGCAATTTATTTGTTAAGCAATGTCATATATAGATTTATTAATCATATATTTGCACGAACTAATGTCAAATACTCTATGTTTACATGTTATATAATGTTATACAACATTTATTAAATAGCAAGTACATTTCACCGTCAATCGTCACAACTTTGTAGACTACTAACTATCGTTTTTGTATAGCCATGGCATCGCGATGCACAGTTACTCTACCATATTTATATGAGATAGTGTGCGATAAATTAATTCTTTAAAATTCTCTTCTTGCGTAAAGTTATTATCACGAAAAGTATAATCAAATAATATCTTTCGTCAAAATTTTTGATTAGAGAGCACCCGCCGCTGCAACGTGCGAATACCTTGCTATTTTTTTATAAACGTCCTTTTGATCATCGACTCTTTATACATTGTTAGATCTGAATACTCAAGATGGTTTTTTATTTCATTTGTGTCTCATTTTGATATGTAAAATTTTCCACGAAGTTTTGAAATTTGATAAACTTGATTTTGATATTTAGCTTTTTATACTTTGTAACGCAAAAAACTAAAAGTTACGGACATGAAAATGATAAAAATAATCCAAAAAGTCATATCTTTTCCGAAGGACAATTTATAGAAAACTAGCAAAATGTTAAGAAAGTGATTACGAATAAGAAGGGAGGGCACTAATTAGAGGGTTTATAAACCACTCAACCCAATTACAAAAGTTCTTCCTAAATCCATTTGAGAGAATTGAGTTTAATTTCATTTAGGGTTTGATTCTTGTTCGGTCTTTTGAGCTCAAAAGTTAACTCATTTATGTATCACCAGAGAGGGTCCAAATTGACGATTGGATGAGGGAACTACAGGAGATGGTAAGTTTGTTTGATTTGCTAATTATAACGCAAAGAAGTCCTGAAAATACGAGAAGTGTATGTTTTGCGGCCTCCACCATTTAAGAACATTGATGCATGTTACTTTTGCAACCGGGCGGAGATAAAGAGATGAGCTTCTGTTAGATATTTTTCAATTGAGTCGTTGCGAGTCTAATCTCATCGATGATAATTATACGAGATATTTTAATTGCCTTCAAAGATATAAATTTAATGTATGATAGTTATTATGACAACCCTTTAGTTATTAAAAGGACAAGTTTGTTAATTATGTAAATTTAGTTATATAAATTTTTAGTTTTTGATTTTTTAGTTATTAAGTAAATAGATTGTTGGCAAATATTTGGAATGTAGTCCAAGGATAAAAGGACAAATTTGTTAATTATGTATATCAAAGAGATGATTTGCTATTATTTATTTTAAAGGTTAAAATTTGTCACTAAAAAATTTAAAAGTGTAAATTTATCATTAGAAGATCAAATTTATCACCCATCTTATTAAAAAACTAATTTGAAATCGAATAAAAATTTTCTGGTTTGCACATTAGGTTTTAAAATTGTTAAAGATGTGTTCTCAGTACTTCGAGTCAATTCTTTCACATGAAAAATATATCTACTTTAAGGTCCTATATGAATGAGTTTGTCTGCATGTCGGTTCTTTTTTCTTGCTTTATTAAGTCCATGATCATGTGGAGGTGATACTCACTTTTCCACAGCTGATATCCAACGATGATTTAGATCATTCCCAATCATAACACCAATAACACCGTCCACATCAGCGTCACATCAGCTTTAACATTTCACATTAACATCCCCAAAAAACACACACAACCATAACATCCCAATAACATCAATAACATTTCATATTTTCAATTTCAACCCCTAAACTAAAACAAACACTTCATTTATTAAACTAAAATAAACACTTCATTAAAATTGAAAACATATTACAATACGAGATTTAAAAAAAAAAAAAAAAAAAAAAAAAAAAAAAAAAAAAAATTACAACGAAATAAAAAAACACACTGCAAATAAAACGTTACAACAAATTAAAGGAAATGACGATAATACGATCTACTGACGAGGTTTCAAGTTATATTTTTTGATGATTCGATCTTTTTCGTCATTGATCCACTCCACGACCATCGGATCTTGCCCTTCAGTAGGCGTCATCAAAAACTTTATCTCTTCCAACCTTGTTATTGTGAGATCTTTTTCCTGCGCGGCCCTATACGCCGCTTCGGAGACTTCTCGTTTCAAACGATACTCGTTTGCCATAGTTTCGGTGAAATAAGTTGACGAGCTCGTTCCTCCAGTGCTTGCGCCCCCAGTACTTGTTGTAGTCTTGGATCTTGCTTTCTTGGTAGCACGTTTCTTTCCCATAGGGCGAGGTTGTTCATCATGACCAAACAAACCCTCGTTTGTTTGGCTTGGGACTTCGCCGGTTAAATCAACCGCTTCCGGCGTCTCCCATTTCTTATAATGACGCAAAACCTCCCAAGCGTCATCGAGACCAAACGGTGCTCCTTTGGATTCCTCACGATACCATTGCTTTCCCCGTTTTATCACATCCAGCTCACTTTCCCCGCTTCGTTGATCCCGTTGCGCACGTATGTAAAAAGCGTTGAACCTTGTGCATATGTCGTTCAACGTTTTCCATTTGCTTGACATCATGTCTTTGGTGCGCCTTTGAAAGTTATTTTTATTGAACTCATTTCTGACCCGATACCAAAACGTATCTCTGGGTTGGCACTTTCCAACTTTCGGATCCTCCGAAACAGCTATGTAACACCTTGCAAGTAATGCTTCCTCTGCTGAAGTCCAACGCGCAAGAACGACAACCTCCTCTTCATCAGAATCAATTGGTTCGGGCTTGGGGTCTTTGGATTTCTTTGATTTTCGCTTAATACGACATTTTCCTTTTTTTGGAGGAGACGTGGGTGTGTCAGCAACATCTTGTGTTTCAGTTTGTGATTGTTGTGATTGTTGTGTGAATTGTAGGTTTTGAAAGTTGGAGTTTAAGGTGTTTTGTTGGTTTTGTTGTTGCCAATACAGAAATGTTTGATGTTGTTGCCACATTTCTTGGCTTGAGAAGCCTAGTGGGTTGGGGTTTGAAGATGAACCCGCGTTCGGGTTAGATAATGAACCCCGGTTTGAGGGATTCCACCCACCACCGAGAAGATTGAAGAAACTATCGTCGTTGCCTCCCGACATTGTTTTTTTTGCAGTTAATTGAAGTTGAAAGATTGAGAGTATTGAGAGGATTTAGTAGTGGAAATGTGAAAAAAAAATGGTGTTTTAATTGTGTATTTATAGTGGTAAATTTTTGAATTTTATTATTATTTTTTTTTTAATAAAAACTAGCCGTTAGGGGTGGTTTTTGATTTTTTTTTAAAACTTAACGGCTAGTAGCAGTTACAGGGACCAGAAATGAAATTTTTTTGATTTTTTGATTTTTTTTTCTGCGCCTAACGCACGTTACTTGGGTAACGCTGGAGGACCAACGGCGTTAAACAACAAGAAGTCCAAGGGTGTAACGCCGCTAACGGCGTTATTGAGCCGATAACGGGCGTTACCCCGTTAGGATTGGGAGTGCTCTTAGTTCATTGGTAAAAGCTTTTGGGTTTCGGTAAATATACCCGAATTCAAACCTCTTTCATAGTATTAAAGACTATTTTGTGCCATTTTCTCACTGTGAATGCTCATATTGACTAGTCAGTGACATACTTATTGAAAAAAATAGCCAGGGTTCAAAGTCTACCTCCTAATAAGTACAGTCACTGAGACAGGTGCTCATTGTCTGGGGCCGGTCCTTTGGGGAGGGTTCGGTTGGCATCCATACGATGCATGGGACCAGGATGATCCTACCGATCTTCACCTTTTAGAGATATAATTGCAGTATGGTATTTTTTTTTAAATGGGAAATAACATTTTGTCAATTATTTAGCGTGTCAAGCTATGTAAAAATAAGTTGTAAGAAAAGATGCTTGAGTTTTTCAAATAAGTTTAAAGAAAAATGTCAAATATTAAGTTGTATTCTTCTCAAGACAAGTAACTTAACCTATAAATGAAAACAAGAAAGATAAATGATGAATAACATCTCAAAATTTATATGGGATAAGAGGGTCTACTAGAATGTATACTTAAGTTGACATAATTACCTTGTTACTTTAACTAAAATAATGCATTTCTTAAGAGATATGACACATGTTGAATCTTTTATAATTAAGAGCAGTGTTATTTAGACTTAAAATAATGTCTAAATGCATGACTAATGTATAAATTATTTTTTTTTTGAACGGCGAAATGATATAAAACTAGCAAAAGCGAGGAAAATTACAAGGAGTTTATGGTTACAATAGGATTTTTCAACCAATCTACCCAACTAAATCTATACTTAGGGTTTCTAGAAGAAATCCATAAAAAAGCTTGCGAAACAATATTATCCCAAAGTAAACTCTTCTTCGGCAAGGATTGAGAGAAGACCAACTGATTTCGGAAACTCCAAATCGACCAAAGAAGAGTCATTCCCA
>BPTQ01008418.1:4988-31632 GCA_019973895.1 Chrysanthemum seticuspe
AGCAATACAGGGTCGCTCGATACGTTACCTAATAGTTTGCATATCACTAGCGCTCTAAACTTGCCCTTTTCCCAAACCTTACTAATATTGATGTCTTCTTCATGTATTTGATGTTCCCGAATTTACATTTAATTTCTTTCAATTTTTCTATTTTTTATAATTTATTTGCGATAGTGATAAACATTTTACTACAAAAACAAAAATACAAAAATATTTTGAATTAAATTTTTGATGCGCTGCATGATTATTTTTTACACTTTGAATGTGATATAATTAGGATTTTTATACTTTTACTATAAAAATGTTAGGATTACTATTTTCTTTGAAAAATCTTTTTCTTTTGATAAAAATATTGATTAATTAATTAATGATAATTAAAAAGTTTCTTTTATCATTAGGATTGTAAAAATATCATTTTCATATTTTTAGGATTAATATAGTGTAAGTTTCACATTTTTTATTAGTACGTCGCGTAGTTTTTAAATTAAGTTTTATAAAAACATAAAAACAAAAACATCATTTTACAAATAGTGATAGCGTTTATTTAATATTTTTTATCTTTTTAACTTTCTTTAATTTACATTTAAGCCCTTGTAGTTTATGTACTTCTTCTGTAGTTATAATCATTCCAAACCCTTTTCCCGTTCAAATCTCGCGATCACTATACGTTTGATAATCCATTGCATAGCTCGCTGGGACATAACGACCCGGGGAAACCCTATACTCCTCAGATCTTCATTGCATTCGTGCTTAAGCAGTTTTAAGCTGGTTACGGTCCACCAATCACAAGTGGCTGGCTTGTGTGATTTAGCTTGACTGTTTGGCACGCATCAAATTTTTGGCGCCGCTGCCGGGGAGCTGTGCTGATTATCTTACGTTTAGCAGATTAGTAATTTGGATATTCACTCTTTGTTCATACCATCCATCTGTATATGTTTATATTTTCTTATCCAAAAATCCAAAAATACTCTTCTCATTCCTCTTATCCGTTTGATTCTATTTCTCTTACGTACCATTTGATTCTACTCTTCTTTAACCTCAAAACCTGTTTAATTCTCCATTCCTTATCCTCTATAACCGTTTAATTCTTCATCTCTTATCCCTCTTATCCGTTTAATTCTTCATGTCATGGTTTTCGACATGTTCCTGGTGTGGAGGTGATGAGTGTGTAAATACTCATCATTTTTTTACAATATAAACTGCAAAATCATCTGAAAACACTCAGAAACACATCAAAATGATCAAAATATCACAAATCAGTGTTTTATGTGTTTCAAATGCAAAAATATCAAAATCAGATGAAAAACATATCAAATTTGCAAAAATTGCAGTTTTAATCCCCCAAGTTTATAAAATTGTCAAAAATAGTCCCTGAGCCATAATTTCAAAAGAAAAATCACCAAAGGTCTTTTTAAAATCACAAATTGTCATATTTAGTCCTTTGGTGGAAAGTCTAAAAGTTTTGAGAAAATTACAGTTTAGTCCCTGAAAATCCAAAATGTTCAAAACTAGTCCTTGGGAATTTTCAAAAGTGTCAAAACTAACCCTTGGATTATTAAAGTTGGCAAGACCAACCCCTTGACTACTTTTCATAATTTACATGATTGGTCCTTGGATTTCCCAATATTGCAAATATGGTCCTTGTGTGTTAACTCTTCCAAACGGACCCTATATTATCTATGGCCCAATCCAATTACCCCTAGCCCAAACCCATTACCCGGTTTTTAACCCGACACAACCCACCCTATTATTAAAAGGCCAGTCAAACCCCGTTTGACCCACCACTTCCCTCTCTCCCTCACGGGTAACACCTTCCCCATCATCACGCCTGCTACACTTCTGCTAACACTCCATCTTCACCATCATAACCTATACACCCCCCCTCCAAACACAAGACTCCAAGGGATCATTTAATGCACCTCCAAAACCTCACTCAATCTCACAAACGGATAAAAAGGTTTTGGCGCCAAAAATCCTTTAAACGGCTAGGATCACTTTCACACATCCAAAGGTTGAGATTGTTGGTGGGATCTATTCAGAAAGATGAGAGAGGAAGTTTGAAGCTTATAAGAAGCCAAGGGAAGCTACAAGAAAGTAGTTAGCTTTTAATTTTTAGCAATGAATGTCGTTTTATAAATTCCTTAGTCTAAATTAGATTTACATTTTGTATTTTCAAGTTCTGTTGTACCTAAGTAACCTCTTTTCAGTATTTTGTAACTTGATTCAAGGATTAATTTCAGTTTATGTTCAATCTCCATATAATGTGTCCACTGTTTAAATTTTAAGTTTTAAATTCAGTTGTTAGAACCTTTAGCAACTCATTTTCAATCTCAAATAAGCTTATATAAGTTTAAAATAGCTTTCCATAAGCTTACAAGTCAGTTTCACTCACTTTTGAAATTTGGTCAACAAACAGTCAACATGGGTGGAAATTGATACAGAAAGGAAATGGGTCAATGCAGGCTTGGAATGGGGTTGAATAGTAGCTATTTGGGTTGGATTATATAGGTTAGAGGTTCTTGTTTCACATTTGGCTAGCCATTGTGGCTTGGACTATTTGTAAGTCAAATCCAAGTTTTATGCATAATTTGTATTTGTAGTGTAAACTTGTGTAAATCTGTTCTAATAGCAGTAAATCAGTTATAGTAAGTTAAATTGATCATAAAAAGGTTGGTTCTGTGTTTGGATTTGTTTCAAGTTGCAAATCAGTGTCCTAAGGGAGTGTTTGGTTTATAACCTAAGACTGCCCTTATAGGCTTGTGCAGTAGTTCATGTTTGTGGTTTCATGTTTGTTTGGTCTTAACATGCTCACTTGAATCATCACTTTGGGTCTGCAACATCACAAAGTCAACTTGACCCTTAATCATTCTACCTGTCTAACTGTTGTGGAATTTGGGGTAGCAAATCATTAGTTTGTGTTAAGATATCATCAACACTGCTTGAATTACACTTGTTCCACCATATAACATTAATCTCAGTCATAAAATTGGATCTAAAAGTTCAAATTAGTCAACATTCTCAATTTCTTCAAAAAGTCAAAAGTGCTAATTCTGTTTTGAGCTCACATAAGAGGATTTCTTTTGAGCTCACCTTGGGGTCTTAATCAGTGAATCTTGGCATTTCAAAAAGCTCAGCTGGTGCTCCTTCTTGTCACCATTTTAGTTGGATTTTACAATTTTTTTTAAGCTTCAAATCAGCCATTCTTTTGGGACCAAAATCCCCTGCTCACTGCTCAGTTAATACTGAGAATTTTCTCAGAATTGGTGCAGCTTGCACAAGGCTCAATAGAGCTAGCCATTGTCTGATTTTTGGTCTAGATAATCTCACCCAGGTCTTATTTGAGTCCCAATTGGTAGTTTTCCATTTGAGCTTATTCTTGAGCTTGTGCATGTGTTCAAAGAGGGCACCCAATCTGTTCTAGTTTAAAAAATCAAATAAGCCAAATCTGATCTAGCTTGCTAATCTGTAGTTATAAACTGTTGTTTCAAGTTGTATTAAAGTTATTTTAGCATAATAAGGCTTTGGTAAACAGTTGGTAGCTCATTTTATCCATTTGGCTTTATTGGGATTGCTTAATAATAAGCACTTGAATAGCAGTATCATATTTCACCAAACAAGTGCCTATTTTTCCAATTTTCTCAGATTCCTAGTATCATTTTAGACTTTTCCTGAAATTTTCAGATTTTTCCAAGTTGTTTAGCTATTTTTCATAATTTAAATTAGTTTTTAATCAATTTTAATTAGCTTTTAATATAAAAAATTCAGAAAAGGTTCAAAAAAATAATTTTTCAATTTTATTAAGTTTAGATAAATATAAGAAGTGAAAAAAGTAATTTTCCAGATTTTTCATAGTTTATTTGGTAATTTTTAGTAATTTAAATAGTTTTTAATAGTTTAAAATTCATAAAAAATAGAAAAATAATCAAAAAAATACAAAAATAGTTTTGAAAATTCTAGTTTGATATTTTAGACTTTTCCATTTCATAATTTCATTTTTCTAGCTTTGTTTCCTAATTTCTTGCATTTTGGTTAATTATTAAATAGTTAAAATTAGTTTTTAATTAATAGTAATTAAGTAATTAGTTATAAAAATAGTTTTCTTTTTCTAATAAGTTTCTTTTATCATTAGGATTGTAAAAATATAATTTTCATATTTTTAGGGTTAATATTGCTTTAGTTTCACTTTTTATTTTGTACGTCGCGTAGATTTTAATTTCAGTTTTATAAAAACATAAAAACAAAAACATCATTGTAAAAATAGTGATAGCGTTTATTTAATAGATTTTACCTTTTTAACTTTCTTTAATTTTCATTTAAGCCGTTGTTATTTGTTGGCTTTTCCCGTAGTTATAATCATAACCAAAATCCTTTTTCCGTTCAAACTCCTCGATCACTGTACGTTTGATAAATCATTGCACAGCTCGCTGGGACATAACGACCCGGGGAAACACTATTCTCCCCAGATCCTCATTGCATTTGTGTCTGAACTGTTTTAAGTCTGTTACGGCTGGTCATTCACAAGTGACCAGTTTGTGTGATTAGACTTGACGGTTTTGCGCAGATCAAGTTTTTGGCGCCGCTGCCGGGGAGCTGTGCTATTTGTCTTACGTCTAGCAGATTAGTTGTTTGAATACTCACTCATTTGTTTATACCATCCATATTATCCATCTATATATATATCCATATTTTCTCATAAAAAAAATCCAAAAACCCAAAAACATCCAAAAACGTATAAAACACAAAAATATTTTTTCTTTTGTTTCTATATATGTATCAAAAATAAAAATACAAAAAGAATCGTCGTTTTCTTTAATATTAACAACTTAAAAGATTACCACCGAAAACCAAGGCAGTGCACTACCTAACTGGGGGTGCGACCATAATAAGTTCCCGAACTAAAGATTTAAAACTTGTCTTTGTGTCCATTGTGATTGGTGTACCTTTTTCAAAGAAGCCATTCATCTTGGATTATTGGTTAAGTTCACTGTTGTTTTGCCTCGATCTTGTGTTAATTGATTTTGTTGTGATATCGACGTTTCAGAACCAGAAAACCATAAAGATTCTTCTCACCCTAATTTTTACAAAACGTCTTCATAATTCTCATTCTCATCTGAAAGATTTTCATAATTCCCATTTCTCTTCTTAACTCTGAGATCCCTTAGAGTTATCTCTAGCGCATGCGCACTCGTTCTTCTAGATCATTGAGTCCTTTACGTGATCTAGCAGAAATTCCAAGAAGACGTTCTCGTAGACGTGCTGCCCAAATAGTCGAACCCGAGATTCGTACTATTTCAAACAACACCATGGCAGACGAACGTACTATGGCGGAAATGCTCCAAGCACCCACCGAGGGTTATGGAGATGCCATCGTTTTACCGGTTATCAACTCTGATCACTTCGAATTGAAGACACATTTGATCACACTTGTGTCTACGAATCAATTCCGCGGGACTGATCGAGAAGACCCGTATGCACACATCCGTTGGTTTAACAAGTTGAGTTCAACTATCAATTTCAAGGATGTACCTCAAAAAGTCATCAAGCTGATGCTTTTTCCATTCTCTCTTGAGGGGACAGCCCGGATTTGGCTGGAAAAAGAACCCCCTCGATCTATCGAAACTTGGGAGGATCTTGTTCAAAAGTTTGTGAATTACTTCTTCCCTCCATCAAAGACGACTAATCTTAAAAATGAAATTTCTGAATTTCGTCAAAATTTCGATGAAAATTTTGGAGAGGCATGGGACAGTTAATATCTTTTACAATGGGTTAAACGGTAATGATCAAGATTCTTTGAACGCATCCGCGGGTGGCAATATCTTGAATCGTAAACCTAAAGATGTGCTTGAAATTTGCGAGAGTAAATCAAAAGTTCCTTTTTCTCGCAACAAAGTCAATGTTCCGAACGCTCCTGCCTCTTCTTCATCCGGTAACTCTTCCGAGTTAGCCGCTCCGTTAGCAGCTCTAACGGACATCATCCATTGTATGATAAAAGAGGTGAAGGAAATCAAAAGCGAAATTCATAAGCCGGAACCAATCAAAGCCATTGTTGAAACAGACACAGACCTTGATAGATCTTGAGCTCGTGGATCGTTATGTATGCCTATGTAATCACAAGCACCATAAAAGACAATCTCTACAACTAATGTTTATCAGCGGAATATAAACACAAGTAAATAACTAAGAACTTCTTGATCCTCTATGGATCTTTATATTAACTAAAACTGAGTTTTTCAATCGATACATAAACCTTTCTAATGTGTTCCTTTTATAGATAAGGAACCCTAAACAATATCGCTAAACCGTTTTCCAAGAAACGTATAATCATAAAACTAATAAAGATATACACAATCACTTCCTAATAAAGCTCATGTATATCCACACTAAATAAACTAAATACGGAATAAACACTTCCGCAGAATCAAACTAATCACTATTATTCTTCAGCAGAATAAGTCTTCAGCAGAATCCACTTCACTTCAGTAGAAACACTTCGGCATTAAGTTCAGCATAATCAGACTTTCACATAATTCCCAACAATCCTCCCCTAAACTGGAATTTGACATGGTTAAGTTCCAGTTTCCTGATAGATCTTACAGCACCAGAGGATTGGACACGAACAACAGCAACAACAAAGAATCCAAAGAACATCTCTATGATGAAGAAACTCTGAAAATCCATATCTTTGCAGCAACAAATGACAAAAGGTACATCAAAACAGATTAGTTTCATACTATTCTCATCACATCCAGGTGTGTTAACTCCTGTGAGAGGTGAATCATTGAAAATAAATGGATTTGATGTCTCTTTACCAATAGCCATCACTACTGGAGTAGCCATATGTTTTAGTTCGTAAACTATGGTACACTGATAACCATCTGATTTA
The DNA here is from genome assembly GCA_019973895.1 of Chrysanthemum seticuspe. Taxonomy (NCBI): domain Eukaryota; kingdom Viridiplantae; phylum Streptophyta; class Magnoliopsida; order Asterales; family Asteraceae; genus Chrysanthemum; species Chrysanthemum seticuspe. Next base: position 11,872 of record BPTQ01008418.1, read on the forward strand.
TGGGCAAACCAGCAACCATATAAACGGATTTGAAATGTCTTTACCTGTAGCCGTTTGCTCAGGACTAGTCAATTCTTAGGATTGGTGAATTGAGAACCAAATATGGAATGCCACTGTCTTTACCATATGCCATATACAAATGGACTAGCCAATTCTTGGATTCCAAACAGGAATAGACCATGGTGAATTGAAAACCATACAACACTCAGCAATAAAGCATAGGTGGTTGCATACCCTATGATTTTGAGCAAACCATTACAGCTATCAACAGATTTGATGTGTCTTTACCAAAGCTGTACCCTTTGGACTAGCTAACTCTTTGACATACCCAAAGTATATCAGGTGAGTCAATAACCAAAAATTATACAACAAACCTGCAAGAAAAGTTAGATAAAACCAAAAACACATTTTAACTAAGAAATAAAACAAATATTACAAACTATTACAATCAAGATGAACCTTTATGTGATAGAAGTTGATTCTTAATCAAACCAACACATTGAGTAGCATGAAGGTCATCATTGCCAACAGAATTAGGAGGCACTACCAACTTGTGTTTCCGCAATCTTTCCATAAAAGTATCAGATAAAGGATAAAGCTTATCTGATAGCATACACAAAATCATCCCACATGTAGTCTAAACTACATGAACACAAGGCAAAGGATAAAACCTCCAACTCTCAATCTCCCATTTATGAGAATTCTTCCAAATAGAACACCCTTGACCATTTGGAGAATTAGAATCAAACATAACTTGAAGATCACCTAACAGATATAAACCAGAACCAGTTGCTTGATGAAACTTATAATACTGAATCACATGATCATAAAGCATTTTCAAATCATGTCGATTCACTAAATGAAGAATATCTTTCAAGAAGTTAAACTCAAGGACAGTATCATCCAGCCTATACACAGTGTTAAGCTTTCCAGCTTTCCAATCAACCAATGTCACATGAGTTCCTTCATGAAAATCATCAACAGTTCCAACTTCAATAAAAGTAGACTCATCAGCCTTGATATCAAAATCAGTATTTCTTGAAGCCTGTTTCTTAGCCAATCTGTCAGAACATCTTGTAACCAAACTCTGCTGTCCCATAGCATCACTGTGTTCAGTACCTATCTGTAAATCAGTCTCCTGAATCAGAGAATCATTAAGCTCCACATTGGACAACATGTCAGAAGAAATCAAGAACGATTCAGCAGAAACAACCAGTTCAGAAGAAGGAGTAACATCAGAAATTGTTTCAGAAGGAACAACTGAAGATTCCACCGAAGGCAAAACAGTATCAAAATTATCCACAATTTCAACTGTTTTCTGTCTCTTGGCTGTAGGAACATCAGTCATTGAATCACAATTTTCCAATGGAGAAGAAGAAGTAGTACCTCGTGAAGAAAACTTCATAACCAGATTATACTCTCGAATCAAAGTATCATCAGACCAAGTCATGATTTGCTTCATGGATAAACCAGAATTATACAGAGAAGCATTCTTCACAACTCTTCTCATATAATTCCGCTTCTGAGCAACTGTCATAGGTTTTTCTCTTTTGGCTTTATTTCTCTGATCAATAAGAGCTCTTCTCTTAGCAGCAGATTCCTTCTTCCTTTGATTACCAAGTGCCCTCATTTTATCCACAAAATCATCATCATTAAAAGAATCTCCTAAGATAAGTTTTGCAAGAGTAGGATCAGAAGCACCTTGAGAAATATAACCATCCCATTGATCATCAGTAATCGTAGGAAAGAAAGCATCAAGTTCTAATTTCCTTTCAGGAGACAAATCAGAAGCATACTGATCTTGAAGAAACTTAGCCACAACACGACTCTTCTGGATATTTTCATAATTAGCAAACAATCCAGCCTGAGCTTGATATTGTTCTTTAGTCACTTTACCTGATTTTAGCAAATCATCAATCACAGGATCCTGTTCTGTCTCAGAAGATGTCTCAGCAGAACCAATTTCAGCAGAACCAATGTGAGCTTCAGAAGAACCAATCAAACCCACATCAGAGGAAACAGGTTGAGACAATTCTTCAACTGGTGTAGAGAAAACTTCAGGAGAAGCATTCAATTTATACATTCTACCAGCAAGAAATACCTCTTCATCATCTGCTGAAGGTGAAACATTTGAATGTTCTGGTATAGATGAAGTCTGACCATCAGTAGTAACCTCGTTCATTAAACCATCAGTAGATGCATCCGTCATAATTGGAACTTCAGTAGATTTAGCAATAGAAGAAGAAACATTAGAAGTAAGTGCCACATTAGCCAATATATCAAGAGATTCATTAAGATTCTCTTCAGCCTCCTCCTCAGAAGAAACCACACATCTCTTTTTATCCTTCTGACTCAGCAATTTCTCCAAGTGTGCAACTTTAATCTCCAATTCCACAATCTTCTGACCAAGAACAGACTTAGTTTCTGTAAGTTCTGTCTTAAGACCAGTCACCTCACCTGTAAGCTTATTCACCAGATCATATAATGAGGTAAGTGAAATAGGATCTTCAGAATGTGATTGCTCAGTCAAAATTGGAACTTCATTAGACTGTTCAGGAGCAACATCAACCTGATCAACATTAGAACATCCTTCATCAAATGGAATCCTAACAGGACTTGGTGTAGGCAATCTGTCAGTATGAACCTGAACTTCATCAATTTGATCCTGAACTTCATCAATAGGACCTTGGATAAATGCTGGACTAGAACATGGTCTTGATGAAGGTATAGATGCTTCAGCAATAACAGAAGGACCCTCATCACCATCTACTAAAAGATTTCCATCAGTAGGAATGGAAGAAGGTAAAACTACATTAAGCTCATTATCAGTCTCATTCTCCTGAGGTAACATGGCAGCTAACAAAGGAAAATGTGTCCCTTCAAATTTAGTCCTCATTGTAGCAAATAACTTAGGAGTCAGAACACTTATGGGATGAAAAGCCTGGGTTTGTGTAGAAACATTCAATATCATCTGTAAGAACCTAGGGTACATCAAAAACTTACCCGTTTTCCTAGTTATGTTTTCTACCATATTATCAAAGATATACTTAGAGAAATTAAAAGTCAAACCCTTAGATAAGCAAACAATACCACATCCCATTTGTGTTGAAAACTGATCCCATCCTCCAGACTTATTGCTCAAACACTGTAGCAACGTATGTACCAAGAACCTCCACATAGGACAAAGCTTGTTTTTCAACCACATATCTGTCCTCGAACTTTGATATCCAATAGCTCTAAGTCCTTCAAGTACCATCGTAGAATCAGAATGATAAACACCATTCTCATCATCCAAGCGAAGTTGTCTTCTGATCAGTTCCTCTGTCACCACATATACTTGTCCATTAACACTAGCAACTATCTCAGTATCACCTCTCTTTTCTGCCGACGCCCAAAATTGAGTAATCAAAGTTTCATATATAGCATCAGGAGAATGTGTCAATGCATATACAATCTTTGATCTTAGTAAGAAAGAAATCATCGGTCTATAAAGCTCATCACCTCGAGCCGTACCAAGAAAAGCGACCTTGTTATGATCGTGTTTAAATTGAAGTGCCATGAGTGATTTTGAGGTTTAGGGTTAGGATTTTGCACCAAAGGAAGTGTTTTTAATGATAATAGTAAGCGAATTACTTATGTGGAGTGAAAATATATCGTAACGAATAAATAGAAGTTTCCCAAATTTAGTCAAAGTTGACCAAGGATGACGTGGACTTCTACTTTTACTTGAATTCACTTATAACTTCGGTAGAAACGAAACACCATTCTGCTGAAGTAGAATACTCAGTAGAAACAGATGACTTACTCACGAAGCTTCAGTAAATATCTTTTACTGTTTCACCCACACGCATTAATTCTCTTACCACTTGAACCCGTCTATAAAACAATTCCAATGCACCTTGACTTCTTCATCAAAAATCCCCAAATAATATATCAAACCCTAATCTCTTCAATTCTTCAAAATTAACCATAATCATGAGTACCAACCCTGAGATCATAGATCTCACAACAACATCCTCATCATCATCCTCATCATCTAGTGAAGATACCAATTCATGGTTTTACTATTTTCCAAAACCATATCCACTACCAAAGAAGTCACCTTTTCTCTCCTCATCAGAAGATGAAAGTGTTGAGAAACCAAGTGTATCTACTGAAGATTCTGATGAATCCTATAATGAGGGAACATCTTACTCCCAACCCTCAGCACCTAGGCCTAAACGAAGGCCACGAGCCAAAAATCCCCCACTCCCTATGGGAAGAAAGGTGGTGCTTGGTCTCTTTGCATCATGTTTTGGTGCATCATCACATATCGTATCGAGGAATGGAAAAAGGAAAATTATGTAAGTTGATGTATGATTGAAAGAGTAGATGATACATAAATGAAAATCTTTCAGTCTCATCTCTCTGCCACAATCAGCTTCAGTTTCTTCGTTTTCATCAATCCATCCTCTCCATTTTGATCCTTAGCATCTGTTAGGTTTGGTTATGCTTATCACACCAGCATATCCATCATATAGTGCCAAAAGATGTGAGCGATCGTGCATATCCAACAGCTATTAGTGTGAAAGATGTGAGCCGCCATACTCATCGTGCTCATCTTTAGATGTTGGAACAGATGATATGTAATAGATTAGGACTATTAGATCATATAGATGCTTTTGATGTTGTTAGTACTCTGTAATCTGTAAGCTGTAACTTGTATCTTGAATGAATGAATGATCTATTTCCTTCTGTACTTCTTTTGATTGAATCATATAACTTCAGTACTTCAACTTCAGAGGAAACAAATAACATACTTCAGCACAATCAATTTAGTGGAAACCAGCTTAAACTTTCTTGACCAAAACACAACTGATCAGAGACAACCATTCTGCAAAACAAACACACAAAAATACACAAACCAACAAAGAAACACACTAAACTTACATTAGCAGGTTAGAGTTAGTTAAAATCTATCAAATATACAAAATTACATAGCAAAAATGCAAAGTTATACACAAATCCTCCCCTGAGGCATATGCCTCCCCTGAGGCCTATGCCTCCCCTTAAACTTTGCAGTTAAGGGTTAAGCATGCAAATATGGACCACAAGGTGTTGAAACCTTGGTCCTTCAAACGCCTTTGTTAACAGATCTGCCACATTATCATCAGTATGAATTTTGACCACATTTATCAAATTTTTATCATATGCATCTCTTATAAAGTGGTGCCTGATTTCAATATGTTTTGTTCGACTGTGAAAAACTGGATTTTTAACAATGCATATGGTACTTTGATTATCAATAAAAATTGTTGTGTTCATGAAATTATACCCATAATCCAACAACTGATTTTGAATCCAAAGAACCTGTCCACAGCAATTAGCAGCAGCCACATACTCTGCTTCAGTAGATGAGGTAGCCACAATAGTTTGTTTCTTGCATTGCCAAGAAATCAATCGCTTTCCAAGGAATTGGCAACCTCCAGTGGTGGACCTCCTATCCAGATTAGCACCAGCATAGTCACTATCACTATAAGCTTCCAACTTAAAAGGAGACTCTTTTGGGTACCAAAGACCTAGAAAAGGTTGGCCTTTAAGATACTTAAAGATCTTCTTAACAGCATTGAGATGGGAAGTCAGTGGAGTAACTTGATGTCGCGAACAAACACTCACAACATAAGTAATATCAGGCCTGGAAGCTGTTAAATACATCAAAGACCCAATCATAGACCTGTACAAATGAACATTCACAGGTGGATCAGCTTCATTATTGGTCTTTGACTTTGGAGCTTCATAAGGTGTAGTAGCAGTCCTTACACCCTCCATACCAAACTTCTTCAAGATGTCCCTCACATATTTGTCCTGACTGATAAAGATACCATCAGGTTTCTGCTGAACTTGAAGACCCAAAAAGAAAGTCATCTCTCCCATGGCACTCATCTGAAACTCTCCCTTCATAAGCTCCTCAAACTCCCTGCATCAAGCCTCCTTTGTGGATCCAAAGATAATATCATCCACATAGACTTGCACAAGAATAATGTCAGTGGAATTCTTCTTTAGGAAAAGAGTCTTATCAATTGCACCTCTTCTGTAACCATGCTTCAGCAGAAATGTAGAGAGCCTAGCATACCAGGCTCTGGGTGCCTGATGTAGTCCATAGAGAGCTTTGACCACCTTATAAACATGATTTGGATGATCTGGATCTTCAAATCCTTTAGGTTGAGTGACATACACCTCCTCTTCAATTTCACCATACAAGAAGGCTCCTTTAACATCCATTTGATAGACCATAAAGCCCATATAGGATGCATAAGCTAAGAAAATCCGTATAGCCTCAACTCTTGCCACTGGTGCAAACACTTCATCATAATCTATCCCCTCCTCTTGTCTATAACCCTGTGCAACTAACCTGGCTTTGTTTTTAATGACAACACCTCTAGCATCTCTCTTATTCTTCAGAATCCATTTTGTCCCAATAGCATACTTACCATCAGGTATGCATCATGTCCCTGTTTCCTGACATACTTCTAGAACAACCACTGTCAACAATTCCAACATCTTTATGCTTAAGGGGATGATCCTACAACAACAAAAATATACAAAGAATTAGTACACTATGGAGGCTCAAGTCATTGCTGACTTGAACCTGCCTTGTGGATCATATGAGTTGTGCCATGTAGAAGTATAAGATCCACTATTGTTCTTGGGTTTCCAATGAAACTTAGGTCTCTGTTTATTCCAAGAACAACCTGCTGAGGTCTTGACAGCAGTATCCCAATACCCTTTCCCATTAGTCATAGGGTTAACATATCTAGGCCAAAAACCATTTTTAAAATATTCACTGGTTGGTTGAACATATGGTTTTCCAAAAGATCTTCTCCAAGGAAAAGAAGTATTATAATTAGCAGCTTGTGGAACATAAGGTGGTATATCATTAACATTGGTCCACATTGGTCTAGATTTCCTAGAATCACCACACCTATTCATTCTTTGCTCATGATAATCACAATCCTTAATTAAATGAGATTTACTTCCACACACAAAACATTTCTTCTGAAGAGAAGATTTATTCAAACCAAAAGAAGTACTCTTACAAGCAAAAGTATTCAAACCAAAACCATGAAAAGAATTGTTTTTAACAGTATTATTATGCAAATAATTAAAAAGCAAGTCTTCAGAGGCAACTGTCTTGGAAGGGCATTCCTTGGCAGCAACTCTGTCATGCTTATTGGTAGTCTTGGGTGCAAGCAGGGGTGAAGACTTGGGAAGGTCAGACTTGTCATTTGAATCACACTCTGTAGACCCTTGCTTGGAGGACTTGTCACTGTTAACACAAGAGACAAAGTCATTAGTAGAAGTATTAGGGTCTGGCAAGTCTTTTGACTTTTTGCCATACAGATGGTGTGATCCATCAAAGTCATTAGTAGTGGAAAGGTCAATGGGCATGTGCTCACCTCTAATTGGTCCACGAACAGCATGTAGGTCACCTTCTTTCACAAAATGTGCTAGGCCTGCTGGTGTAGATCTACGTGTGTCATCTCTAGCTTCTAGGCCAACATATTTCTTAAAACCTAAAGCCACTGTAGAATTGGGAGCTTGACTGCTATAAATGAGACTAGCTAACTTACTACCATTCATCATCCACTCATTATTCCTAGCAATTTCCGCCTTAAGTTTTTCCTTAAGCTCTAGATTTTCTGACTCTACATCTGCTCTTAACTTCTCAGACCATTTTAACTCATTTGTAGCACATTCAAGATCTCTTTCTAAAACACCTATTTTCTCACCATAAGCTATTTCATTCTTCTGTAACCAAACCTTTTGTCTTTCTAGTGTTTTTAAAGCCTGTTTATAAGCTTCTACTTCCACATAGTATTCATTATATTTTGGTTCCATAATATCATAAGCTTGTTTTAGTTCATTATAACGCTCACTACAACCAAACAAACAGTTTTGTACCTGAGAGATGCCCATCAAGGCAATCTGATCATGCCTATCCTCTGAAGTACAGTCTGCTATCAACCCAACATTATCAGAACCATCATTATCAGACTCCTCATGTAGCTTCCAGTCCACATTGCTATCAAGAGTGACCAACGCAGTTGATCCCTTTGAAGTTCCTGCATCCTTCTGATACTGCTGATAAGTAGAGTATCGTACTTCATCACCAGCTTTCCTGTCTTTGCATTCTCTGGAAAAGTGACCCATCTGTTGGCATGTGAAGCATTTAACCTTCCTTTTGTCAAACCTTGCTGGATCACGTCCTTTGAACCCAAATCTTCTACCAGCTTTGCGCTCAAAGTTCTTGATATCCATGGAAATCATGGCCACTTGCCACTTCAGCTTCATCTCTTCCATGTCAAGCGGGTCCACCTGATCAAAATCCTCATAAGCCAGTTCCTGCTGAGGATCATAATCAGCAAAGAAGGTTCCAAGTACATCTTCCATAATTCCACTGGATCTAGGAAGAGAACTTGATGAAGGAGCAGCACTAGATGATGATGGATATGAGCTTGGAAAATAGCTTGACTTTGGAGTAGAGGCTCCAACAAATGCAGTATGACTAGCAGTAGAAGATGATCGAAAAGGGCTTCTAACATCATGTTCAAGAGCTTTAAGCTTGTTGTACAGCTCATCAAAGGTCATCATATCCAAACCACCTTTAGCTTTTAAAGCTATGCTCACATGTAGCCAGGATGGAGGTAATGACCTCAGAAACTTAGAGTTACAGTCATCATTATCCGGCTTAGCCTGAAGCTGGTGCAACTGACTCAAGATCTTGTGAAACTTATCATAGCCCTTGTGAATTCCTTCCTCTTCAGAGATCTGAAAGTCCTGAAACTGTTGTCTGAGCATGGACTTCTTCAGCCTTCTAGACTCCTCATTCCCACCGAACTTTGCTTTAATAGCTAACCATATATCCTTGGCGTCATGCATGAAGTGAAAATCACTCAAGTGATCCTCAGGAATAGCTTGTAGAAGAATAGTTCTGACCTTTGTTTCTCTCTGAACTGCTAGCAACTCTTCAGCAGTTTTGGGAGGAACATTAATCATGTTCCCAGCAGCATCCGTGGTAGTTCTCTTCAAGCTGTTCCCCTTCAAAATTATCTGCCATAGATTCCAATCAATGTTGGAAATCCAGTTCTGCATCTTCATAGCCCAAAGATCATATTCCTCCCTTTTAAGGTAAGGAAACTTAGCATTGCTATTAGCAAGACTTAGTTGCTGCAGATGGGTGGAGTTTTGGTTGTTGGTGAGTTCAGTTTCAGCATCTGAACCAGGCATGGTGTTATTGTAATGGTTGTATTGGTGTTAAGAAAAAGCTTGTCCTTAGTATCGTAGAGACTCTCACGAGGCTCTGATACCACTTGTTGAAACAGACACAGACCTTGATAGATCTTGAGCTCGTGGATCGTTATGTATGCCTATGTAATCACAAGCACCATAAAAGACAATCTCTACAACTAATGTTTATCAGCGGAATATAAACACAAGTAAATAACTAAGAACTTCTTGATCCTCTATGGATCTTTATATTAACTAAAACTGAGTTTTTCAATCGATACATAAACCTTTCTAATGTGTTCCTTTTATAGATAAGGAACCCTAAACAATATCGCTAAACCGTTTTCCAAGAAACGTATAATCATAAAACTAATAAAGATATACACAATCACTTCCTAATAAAGCTCATGTATATCCACACTAAATAAACTAAATACGGAATAAACACTTCCGCAGAATCAAACTAATCACTATTATTCTTCAGCAGAATAAGTCTTCAGCAGAATCCACTTCACTTCAGTAGAAACACTTCGGCATTAAGTTCAGCATAATCAGACTTTCACATAATTCCCAACAGCCATAAACAACGTGTGTGAAATTTGTAGTGGTCCACACGCGTATTATGATTGTCAAGCAACCGATGCTTCTTTTTACCAAGCTCCCGTAGCTGCTGTAAACCACAATCAATACCGACCACAAGCTGATCCTCACTACCGTGCACCTAGCGGTATGACACCACCTGGTTTTCCTCCTGTGCAAAACCATGGCAATCAAAACCATGGCAATCAAAACCATGGAAATCAAAATCGCTTTGTTCCGAATCAAGGACAAAATTTCAATAACTCTCCAAATTTCAATCAAAGCCGGAACAATTTCAACCAACCTCAACCTTTATCAAGCTCCTAATCATCAAAGTTATCAACCACCTCCTCAAGCTCCCATGCCAAATGACTTCATGAAAATGACTGAGGCAAACATGCGTTCAATGCAAACTCAGATCAATAACATGAGAGGTGAGCTAAAAAGGGAAATTGATACCACATTATCTCGGCAGACAAATGAGTTAAAGAATACGATGAGCAGTTTCATGAACATGAATATGAACAAAGCTTCACCATCTTCTGGAGGACTCCCAAGCAATACCATTCCTAATCCCAATGCCGAGTTGAAAGCCGTCACCACTCGTAGTGGTAAGACGCACAATGGACCTAAGACTCCAATGCCCCCTCCTCCTGTGGCATTTAGTCAAGTTACCAAGGAGACAACGGACAAGGTGCATTATTCAAGCCCACGAAGTACCGCACACGTCCCACCTTCGGTAGTCCAAGCTTTAAGTCCGGAACCCGATGTTCCGAGGAAAAATCCTGAGCCAGAAAACACTTCCATCCCGGCTCAAAAGTCTAGTCAGCTTCCTTACCCATCAAGAATGAATGATGAGAAGCTCAAAGACAAAAACAAAGAGCAAATGGAAAAATTTTTCCAAATCTTCAATGAGCTTCACTTTGATATAAGCTTCGTTGATGCTCTCGTTCTAATGCCTAAATTTGCATCCACGCTTAAAGGCTTACTCACCAACAAAGATAAGCTATCAGAGATGGCGAAAACTCCTCTCAATGAGCAATGCTCAGCGGCCATTCTTAATAAGCTTCCCGAAAAGCTTGAAGACCCTGGCCGGTTCTTAATCCCGTGTGATTTCTTGGGGATGTTTCAATGCTCCGCCTTGGCCGATCTTGGCGCTAGCATTAACCTCATGCCACTCTCAGTATGGAAGAAACTGTCTCTTCCTGAACTTTCATCCACTCGTATGACACTCGAGCTAGCGGACCGTACCGTAACTCGTCCACTTGGGATAGCCGAGGATGTCGTGATGAAAGTGGGAAAGTTTCACTTTCATGCTGACTTTGTTGTAGTAGACTTCGATGCAGATCCTAGAGTTCCCCTTATCTTAGGGAGAGCTTTCTTAAGAACGAGTCGTGCTCTGATTGATGTGTTTGCGGAAGAGTTGACCATACGGGTTGACAACGAAGAGCTCACGTTAAATATCAACCAGAACTCCAAACCTCTGTACAAACAGAGTGTTGCCACAATTGATCAAAGATCTGAAAGATTCAATGCAACACTCTCAAACTTCACGGTTAAGAGGAGTTTTCAAAAACGTGCTGAGCTCAAAGCTTTGAAAATTACCCCTGGTTCAAACGAATGGTTTGAAAGCTGTACCAGGGAAGTCAAGAGTGTTCTTGATGATGATGACGATGATCTAGAATCGGAGACTTCATCGGAAGTGGTGGAAACTGCTAGCTCTAAGAGCACACCACTTGTCCCACCTCCGGCATCAGTTTGTCGCATCGAGATTGTTAAGACTGTGGATGAAACCATACTCTCTTCAGTTTCATCTGAGTTGGATGATGATGTTTGTGATCCAATGGGAGACATTCTTCCCATTGATGAATTGCTCAAAAATGATCCATCATCTTCCAGTCTTATTCCCGACTCTTCCATCCCTTCCCTCACTCCTGATGAGGAAGATGACAACTTTTGGAATGAAGTCGATGCATTTCTTAGTGATGAGTCAATTCCAACGGGAATTGATAACACTTACCTTGATCCGGAGGGAGACATCCTTTTTCTGGAAAGTCTGTTGATTGAAGAACCATTTCCCACCCTCCCTCCCGGACATCTTCTTGACAATCACCATCTAAGCTTCAAGTTTAAGCTTAAAGATGTCAAAACTGGTGATTTGCTTCTCTCTGCTGAGGAATGGACATGCATTCTCATGTACGTCTTTATTCCATTCTTCACAGATGGTGTGGTTGCTCTTTCCCTTTTCTCTTTCGGGAATGAGGACACCATCTTTGACCCCGGTATCATCCCTTATAGTTTCTACTATTAACAATACCGAGGTTATATCTCGTCGGTGTGGAACTTTCTGATGTTCATATGTTCATTAACATTGTGAACGAAAGTCCGATCGAGATTGGTTTTCCACGTTACTTTCCCCATGAACAAATGAATTCGGGGTCGAGTCAAGCTAGCGACTCGGGAATCAAAAACAGTAGCATGCCATATGGGTTTTCACCCATATTTCTGTCTTCTTACCTCTTTCTACCACCCTAGTGTGGGGGGGTTGCCCCACATGTTTATAAAATAAAAACTCTTTCTAAATAATGGCCGTAGTATTTCCCTTTTACGTTCTTTGTTTCGGCATAACCGCCGGTACTTTGAATATTGAGGGCAATATTCATTTCTAAGTGTGGGGGGGAATTCTCACGAATTTTATCATATAATTATACCAATTCCCCCGTTTTTGGCCAAAAATTTTTTTTTGGAGTAAGTGTTTTACACTTTCTCATTTGGTTATCAGTCCGCCATGTCTGTAAGACAAAAGGATTGGCTAATCCAGGAGCAAACGGCTCTTGGTAAAGATTTCTCAAATCCGTTTATATGGCTTGCAATTTGCCCAAAATTGTATGGTATTCAGCTCACCATATCCTAAAAAGTGAAGAGTTGGCTAGCCCGTAAGATTATGGCTTGTGGTAAAGGCAGTGGAAAAACCATAATTGGTAATCAGCTCACCAAAGATAATATTGATAATTTATCTAAGAGTTGGCTAGTCCAGAAGGGTACGGCTTCTGGTAAAGACAAAATCAAATCCGTTGAAAGCTGGTGGTTTGCTCAAAATCACATGGTTATCGGTGTACCATGGTTCTTACTTGAACTGAAACATTTGGCTACTCCAGAAGTAATGGCTTTTGGTAAAGAGTTTAAAATCCATTATGTTTTCTCAAATCATTGCTAGGGACTAGCAATATCTCAGTGTGGGGGATTGATGAGTGTGTAAATACTCATCATTTTTGTACCATATAAACTGCAAAATCATCTGAAAACACTCAGAAACACATCAAAATGATCAAAATATCACAAATCAGTGTTTTATGTGTTTTAAATGCAAAAATATCAAAATCAGATGAAAAACATATCAAATTTGCAAAAATTGCAGTTTTAGTCCCCCAAGTTTCAAAATTGTCAAAAATAGTCCCTGAGCCATAATTTCAAAAGAAAAATCACCAAAGGTCTTTTTAAAATCACAAATTGTCATATTTAGTCCTTTGGTGGAAAAGTCTAAAAGTTTTGAGAAAATTACAGTTTTGGTCCCTGAAAATCCAAAATGTTCAAAACTAGTCCCTTGGGAATTTTCAAAAGTGTCAAACTAACCCTTGGATTATTAAAGTTGGCAAGACCAACCCCTTGACTACTTTTCATAATTTACATGATTGGTCCCTTGGATTTCCCAATATTGCAAATATGGTCCTTGTGTGTTAACTCTTCCAAACGGACCCTATATTATCTATGGCCCAATCCAATTACCCCTAGCCCAAACCCATTACCCGGTTTTTAACCCGACACAACCCACCCTATTATTAAAAGGCCAGTCAAACCCCGTTTGACCCACCACTTCCCTCTCTCCCTCACGGGTAACACCTTCCCCATCATCACGCCTGCTACACTTCTGCTAACACTCCATCTTCACCATCATCACCTATACACCCCCCCCTCCAAACACAAGACTCCAAGGGATCATTTAATGCACCTCCAAAACCTCACTCAATCTCACAAACGGATAAAAAGGTTTTGGCGCCAAAAATCCTTTAAACGGCTAGGATCACTTTCACACATCCAAAGGTTGAGATTGTTGGTGGGATCTATTCAGAAAGATGAGAGAGGAAGTTTGAAGCTTATAAGAAGCCAAGGGAAGCTACAAGAAAGTAGTTAGCTTTTAATTTTTAGCAATGAATGTCGTTTTATAAATTCCTTAGTCTAAATTAGATTTACATTTGTATTTTCAAGTTCTGTTGTACCTAAGTAACCTCTTTTCAGTATTTTGTAACTTGATTCAAGGATTAATTTCAGTTTATGTTCAATCTCCATATAATGTGTCCACTGTTTAAATTTTAAGTTTTAAATTCAGTTGTTAGAACCTTTAGCAACTCATTTTCAATCTCAAATAAGCTTATATAAGTTTAAAATAGCTTTCCATAAGCTTACAAGTCAGTTTCACTCACTTTTGAATTTGGTCAACAAACAGTCAACATGGGTGGAAATTGATACAGAAAGGAAATGGGTCAATGCAGGCTTGGAATGGGGTTGAATAGTAGCTATTTGGGTTGGATTATATAGGTTAGAGGTTCTTGTTTCACATTTGGCTAGCCATTGTGGCTTGGACTATTTGTAAGTCAAATCCAAGTTTTATGCATAATTTGTATTTGTAGTGTAAACTTGTGTAAATCTGTTCTAATAGCAGTAAATCAGTTATAGTAAGTTAAATTGATCATAAAAAGGTTGGTTCTGTGTTTGGATTTGTTTCAAGTTGCAAATCAGTGTCCTAAGGGAGTGTTTGGTTTATAACCTAAGACTGCCCTTATAGGCTTGTGCAGTAGTTCATGTTTGTGGTTTCATGTTTGTTTGGTCTTAACATGCTCACTTGAATCATCACTTTGGGTCTGCAACATCACAAAGTCAACTTGACCCTTAATCATTCTACCTGTCTAACTGTTGTGGAATTTGGGGTAGCAAATCATTAGTTTGTGTTAAGATATCATCAACACTGCTTGAATTACACTTGTTCCACCATATAACATTAATCTCAGTCATAAAATTGGATCTAAAAGTTCAAATTAGTCAACATTCTCAATTTCTTCAAAAGTCAAAAGTGCTAATTCTGTTTTGAGCTCACATAAGAGGATTTCTTTTGAGCTCACCTTGGGGTCTTAATCAGTGAATCTTGGCATTTCAAAAAGCTCAGCTGGTGCTCCTTCTTGTCACCATTTTAGTTGGATTTTACAATTTTTTTTAAGCTTCAAATCAGCCATTCTTTTGGGACCAAAATCCCCTGCTCACTGCTCAGTTAATACTGAGAATTTTCTCAGAATTGGTGCAGCTTGCACAAGGCTCAATAGAGCTAGCCATTGTCTGATTTTTGGTCTAGATAATCTCACCCAGGTCTTATTTGAGTCCCAATTGGTAGTTTTCCATTTGAGCTTATTCTTGAGCTTGTGCATGTGTTCAAAGAGGGCACCCAATCTGTTCTAGTTTAAAAAATCAAATAAGCCAAATCTGATCTAGCTTGCTAATCTGTAGTTATAAACTGTTGTTTCAAGTTGTATTAAAGTTATTTTAGCATATAAGGCTTTGGTAAACAGTTGGTAGCTCATTTTATCCATTTGGCTTTATTGGGATTGCTTAATAATAAGCACTTGAATAGCAGTATCATATTTCACCAAACAAGTGCCTATTTTTCCAATTTTCTCAGATTCCTAGTATCATTTTAGACTTTTCCTGAAATTTTCAGATTTTTCCAAGTTGTTTAGCTATTTTTCATAATTTAAATTAGTTTTTAATCAATTTTAATTAGCTTTTAATATAAAAAATTCAGAAAAGGTTCAAAAAAATAATTTTTCAATTTTATTAAGTTTAGATAAATATAAGAAGTGAAAAAAGTAATTTTCCAGATTTTTCATAGTTTATTTGGTAATTTTTAGTAATTTAAATAGTTTTTAATAGTTTAAAATTCATAAAAAATAGAAAAATAATCAAAAAAAATACAAAAATAGTTTTGAAAATTCTAGTTTGATATTTTAGACTTTTCCATTTCATAATTTCATTTTTCTAGCTTTGTTTCCTAATTTCTTGCATTTTGGTTAATTATTAAATAGTTAAAATTAGTTTTTAATTAATAGTAATTAAGTAATTAGTTATAAAAATAGTTTTCTTTTTCTAATAAGTTTCTTTTATCATTAGGATTGTAAAAATATAATTTTCATATTTTTAGGGTTAATATTGCTTTAGTTTCACTTTTTATTTTTGTACGTCGCGTAGATTTTAATTTCAGTTTTATAAAAACATAAAAACAAAAACATCATTGTAAAAATAGTGATAGCGTTTATTTAATAGATTTTACCTTTTTAACTTTCTTTAATTTTCATTTAAGCCGTTGTTATTTGTTGGCTTTTCCCGTAGTTATAATCATAACCAAAATCCTTTTTCCGTTCAAACTCCTCGATCACTGTACGTTTGATAAATCATTGCACAGCTCGCTGGGACATAACGACCCGGGGAAACACTATACTCCCCAGATCCTCATTGCATTTGTGTCTGAACTGTTTTAAGTCTGTTACGGCTGGTCATTCACAAGTGACCAGTTTGTGTGATTAGACTTGACGGTTTTGCGCAGATCAGGAGGTCCATTTAACGGTGGAAATTTTCGGCGATGTACCAATGTGGGTTTCGGAGACAAGTTTGTCGGTAATCCCGATCCCATTTCAAATAATGAAGCACCCGATTTTTCCTACCTACCTCCACACCCCCAATACGAATCCCACTCATGCGAGTTTTGTGGGAATAGTTCTCATTACGGTTTTGATTGTCCACCACAGGTCCCGCTTGTCTATGAGCCGGAACCATGTTACAATCAGAACTTTGGTGAAAGTTATTCTCCCAATTATCTCTGTTGTGAGAATTGCGGGGGTCCTCATGCGACTTTTGAATGTCAACCGATGAATCAAAATTTTCAAAATTCCAATTCTCCCGGTTTTGACAATTTCCAACCCCCACAGTATTCCATCAGTCATCAGACTTCCGAGCCTTCACATCATTTCAATGATTACGAGGAGTGTAATCTTCCTCAAAGTTCTGAAGAAATACGCATTCGAAAGAAACTGCAAATGAAAAGAATGATGTGTAAGCTTCAGCAGATGAATATAAGAATCAGATATGATGACGATGATGATGAGGATAGTATTCAAATGAAGGAATACTATGATTACGACGAGGAGAGTGTTACTCAATTGAACGATCTTATTTCTCAACTCCCTCAGTCTATTGCTATCACACCTATCTTACCTTTTATTGCTTCCAAAGACTCTCTCATAATGGGGGACGAGCCTTCTAGCACTATTCCAGAAATGGAATCGTCTAGTGTTGAGAGCCTTGTTCCAACCCCAAGTGAGTCCGAGGTTATCTCCGGTAATATGTGTGATGAGCCTCTTAATGATGATTCTTCTCCTCCTCTTGACATTCCATATGATCATGTCGAGATGTTCTCCGATTCTGATAACGATTGTACTTCGTTTGACGATTCTTTATCCTATGGAGACATCGATTATGTCGAGGAGCTACCTTCTGAGCTAGTTAGCTTAAAGGAAGTGAGAGATTCTGATGATCTGGAAATTGAGGACGAGATACTTCGTGAACAATTGTTCAATATAAATCTCCTCGTTTCTAAGATCGAATCATTTTGTGCTAAGTCAGCTTCAGCTCCTATCCCCGTTGTGGATAGTGACTCTACATTGGACAAGCCCGAGCTTGAGGCTTTTTCCAATGATTCTCTTCATGAAGAGTTCTCCGGTGAACTCTCTCATGACATATCTCCTCCGGAATATGATCATTTTTATTTTGATCTTGAGGATGATATTAGCTCGGAGGAAGGTGTACTCTATCATATGAGTGTGCTTATTAATGATACTACCTTCACCCTTCCTCCCGATATTTCTACATTTGAGGATGAGGAATGGATCCTGATAGTTATCAAAATCTTTCTTCCTTTCCTCAAATATCTTGTGATTTCTCTTCATCTTCACTCCTTCGGGAATGAAGACACTATCTTTGACCCCGGCATTTTCATTTATCATTTTTTGAGCCGGTTCTATGTATATCTCATCGGTGTGGAACTTTCACGTGCTTCAAATGTTTGTCCAAACATCTTGAATGAAAGTCCGATGGAGATTGTCTTTTCCACTTACTTCCCCATGAACCAATGAATTCGGGGTCGAGTCAAGCTAGCGACTCGGTAATCAAAAACAGTAGTTAAACATGGGTTTTCACCCGTGTGTACCACCCTAGTGTGGGGGAGTTGCCCCACATATTATATATATATAAGTTTTCACAAAATTTCCTTTCAAATAATGGCCGTAGTATTTCCCTTTCACGTTCTTTGTTTCGGCATAACCGCCGGTACTTTGAATATTGAGGGCAATATTCATTTCTAAGTGTGGGGGGGATTCTCACGAATTTTGTTATATGTATTATACCACCCAATTCCCCCGTTTTTGGCCAAAAATTTTTTTTGGAGTAAGTGTTCTACACTTACTCATTTGGTTATCAGTCCGCCTTGTCTAATAAACTAAAGGATTGGCTAATCCAGGAGCAAACGGCTCTTGGTAAAGATATCTCAAATCCGTTAACGGCTTGCAATTTGCCCAAAATTGTATGGTTTTCAAACTCACCATATCCTAAAAAGTGAAGAGTTGGCTAGCCCGCAAGATTATGGCTTGTGGTAAAGGCAGTGGAAAATCCATAATTGGTAATCAGCTCACCAAAGATAATATTGATAATTTATCTAAGAGTTGGCTAGTCCAGAAGGGTACGGCTTCTGGTAAAGACAAAATCAAATCCGTTGAAAGCTGGTGGTTTGCTCAAAATCACATGGTTATCGGTGTACCATGGTTCTTACTTGAACTGAAACATTTGGCTACTCCAGAAGTAATGGCTTTTGGTAAAGAGATTAAAATCCATTATGTTTTCTCAAATCATTGCTAGGGACTAGCAATATCTTAGTGTGGAGGGTTGATGAGTGTCTAAATACTCATCATTTTTGTACAATATAAACTGCAAAATCATCTGAAAACACTCAGAAACACATCAAAATGATCAAAATATCACAAATCAGTGTTTTATGTGTTTTAAATGCAAAAATATCAAAATCAGATGAAAAACATATCAAATTTGCAAAAATTGCAGTTTTAGTCCCCTTAGTTTCAAAAATTGTCAAAAACAGTCCCTGAGCACAAAATTTCAAAAGAAAAATCACCAAAGGTCCTTTTAAAATCATAAGTTGTCAAATTTAGTCCTTTGGTGAAAAATGTCAAAAGTTTGAGAAAATTACAAGAATGGTCCTTCAAGTTTGAAAATTGGCAAAATTGGCCCCTGGAAAATTGGAAAATGGCAACTTTGGTCCTTGTAATATTAACACTTGTCAGTTTCAGTCCTTGGAGCAGCTTTGAGATATTGACAGGATTGGCCCTTGATTTTCAGAAAATTGCATAATTAGTCCTTGTCATTATTAAGACCTTTACACCATTTTGGACCTTGCCTACCATATGACCCCCTGTCAAATAAGCTTTTGGACCCCCTTTTATATTTAACTCCGGTCAAAACCTGGTCAAAACCCACCCACGCGCCAAAAACCTTCCCTGTCTTCTTCACCCACTTGATTCCTGCTAAAACCCTGAACACTCCACCCCTTCCTCACCTTATCCTTCCCCTTGTCCCCTCCAAACAGAAGAATACAAGGAATCATTAATTACCTCCCTTACACACACTCAATCTCAACCCAGTTGTTAAATACTTTTTCCCGCCAAAATGAACTCAATGGCCAAGATCACCTCTAAGCCATCCAAGGGTCAGAAAATGGTGGGATTTGCAGAGAAAGAGAGAAGAAGT